>JAHWFP010093830.1:8154-22033 GCA_023313725.1 Lithobius niger | reverse complement strand
TCTCTGTAATGTGTGGTGCAGTGGCAACCCGGACCACTGCACTGTGAATGAGGTTGGCGCTAATGACCAAGCTGTCGACGCGTCATTAAGCCTCATTCCCCCCCCCCCCCCATCGTCCGACGTTGCTTTACATCTGCTAGTAATGTGACCAAAATTTGGGCCACAGGGTGTTTGTGCAGCTAATCCTCGAGTACGCGAGTCCAGTTGGCCACCCTATCTTCTGCAGGATATTGACCAACTTAAAGCAATCCAACGCTCTTTTACTCGTGGTCTTACTGGGTACCGCAATCATTCTCCCAACACACGGTTATCTATGGCATGCCTTGATCCCCTTGAGCTCCGGAGACTGAAGGCTGACCTTGTTTTGACCTTTAAAATTTTGCATGGGTTGCTCTCTATCGATGTTTCGTCTTCACCCTGGCCTGTAGCAGTAAAACTCGGAGCCATTCCCTTATATTGAGCATGCCCATTCCACGGACGGACTGCAGAAAGTTTTTCTTTGTGTCTCGGCTAATAAACCTTGGAATTCTCTTCCAGAAGCTTTTGTCAATTCGCCCTCAGTGATTTTAAGCGTCGCTTGGATGAACATCCACTTGATACGTTTTTAAAAAGAAATTACCAAACTTAAACATTTCCCCTTTTCTCCCTGTTTCTGTTCTGCAGGATCGGTGTCAATGGCCCCAGCCCTTCCGTTCTCCTAAATTCTTATTTATTTATATTTATTTATAGCAAAAACTGCGGTGTCACCCAGCATCAATGGTGGGTAAAAGAAATACGTATGCAATAATTTTAACTCATCAGCCACAATTGCATAAGCACCTAGTTCCTGATAAGCAATATATTGAAAAACACTTTCCTATAATTGAAACACTAAAACTCATTAAGTTTGCAAGAAAAGAGCAGTGAGAAAAATAAGCAACGCAACCCACAGTAAAGTAGACTTGACGTGCAAACCACGTGGTACTGAAATTTGGATGACTCGTGCCTTTCTTGCTTGGATTTCCAAGAGGAAGGACAGGGCTCACTGCCTCGCCTCCGGTATTAGCCTTTTTCTGAAAGGAGATATATACGGAGTTCTCTTTTTTTAACTGTTTATATATTTCTTTCAACCACCATTGATGCTGGGTGACACTGCAGTTTTTGTTATGTTTTAATTTTAAATGGAACCTGATGACTGAATAGGTACAATTCCGATTCGTTGTTTTGATTTACTTGCGCACTTAAAGGCTCTTTAAAAAAATTATAATTTACATCCTAAATTTAAGTGGATTCATCCTTTTATTTCGCTTATTTTACTTTACTTATTTTCAGGCAACTCACTAAGGAATGTTGCGGTTTTATTCACCTTACTGATAACAATCAAATTCTTGAAGTCACGTGTGTTTCATGGCGTATTCCACCATCGCTGTTTAAAAAGCAAGCTTTCACGAATTCACCTGATAAACGTGTTTCACTTCAGGCACAAGCACCCTCCATGTATGGTCTTCTTACACAATACTACGCTGACCTACATTTGCTCAAAAATGCTCATCATTACAATTTAAAACGTTTCATTCTTTCACAATCATCCACGCTGCCCTACCGCCGAATTTTTTGCCATGGCCTCCTACCACTATCAAAATGCACTTAACATTCAAACGCGTACGTTTTAGCCTCTAATCTCTCGAAATTTGCAACGTCACTTTCGCAACAGCACACGTTGATTCACATTTCTGGTGCTCCCACCCCTGCGAACATTTCTGCTCCTCCATCAAAATCCATTCATTAGTCGTTCCCTACAAATGCATGGCTACAAAACCGTTCTTATAACACTTTCAATCCACCAACGCTCAAATAGCGAAAGAAAAACCTCAAATTTGTACCATGACCAAAACTTTGGCATCTTGTCCCAGTCTTTTGCGCCAAACTTGAAGCTAGTCTTTCATTTGTACCAAATCGTTCTGAAGTCTGCGGTGCAGCACTCTCTGCAATGCAAAAATTCCAGGCAGCATTACTCTCAAACCTCTCTCTCAAAGAAATTACTGCTATCCGGACTCTCAAATCAGATCCGTCCATCACCATCTGCAGAGCTGACAAATGCAATGACAACCATCATACTTGAAAAACCGAAACTCAAATCTGACATACTTGAAGAACTCAACAATGACCCCATTTACAAAAAGGACCCTTTCAGCCCACTGAGCAAATACAATGATCAAGTTAAGAAATTCTCTAAAGTACTTGTCACCAAAGATAAAAATACACGGGACTTTTTCGAAAAATACTTAAAAGTCAGCCACCCCCCTTCTATTTTTCCTCAGATAAGGGCCCACAAGAGCTGGGTTTTCCTCTAACGATAATTACGAGTGGGACTACCCCCATACTGATCTTGCGTGCATCCTTAATACCATTCTAAAAGAACTCGCTGAGGGGTGTCATACAACCCCCAATGCAGTCAAAATTGTTCACAACCTGGAAGGATATCAAGTGCCGCCATGGTTTGAATTTGTTTCCTTTGACATCGAAAAAATGTTTCCATCATTGGAACAAGAGCTTATCATGTCGGAAATCTCCATAAAATTAAAAAATGAACTCCCCCCCCCCCCCCGACTCCTGAAGCTTGGGTGAGATAATGATACTTTCATTAGTGCACTAAAAGTCATTTTTGAGACCATTTTCTTTGAGAATGCAGGCAAATATTACCAACAAATCAAAGGCGCACTGATGGGAAACCAAATTTCAACTTTCTTCTCTGACATAGCCCTAAATGCAGTTGACAATAAAATGGTAGAAAAATCCCACAAATTAAATATTACAAGCGATACATCGACGATAGTTTAGCACTAATACCAACACAGCTGAAGTTATTAATCGTCAATTTTCCCAACAGCATCACCAAATCACTCACTTACACTATGGAGCCTGCTAAAAACAATGCTACGCTATTTTTAGATGTAAAATGGCATCATTAACCATAAAAGCCTGATAGAATTTACACACATCAGAGAAAGTATGCAGTCTACTCGCACCATAAATTACAACTCCTATGTTGATGCCTCTACAAAAGTAATGTTGTTATAAATGAAGTCAAACGCGTTGTCTCACATACCAGTAATGCTGAATTATTGCAGCATGAATTTCAATACATCTTACAAAAATATGTTGAGATTGGGGTCCCACTCGGGTACAGCAACAAATTAATTACAAAAGCATTGACCCCCAAACACCCCATATCCCAACAAATGCCCCCAAAACAGCCCCCTTCCCTCAATAAATTTCAATGTTCTGCCTTATAAAGGCATCTCTGAAGTACTTAAGAAAAAACTTAACATCAATAATATCCGACTTGTTTCAAACTGCCATCAAAATATCATGCACCTAACCACCATGCACCATGAAAATAAAAATAATAATAAAGCAGACAATGCATTTCCACATACAATACTGTTTATCGAATCGCATGTAAGGTACCATTCTGTACTGTTACATATGTAGGACAATCCTTTCAAAAACTTAAGGAACGCATGGCATCCCACAAATCAATATTCAAACTGAAAGTCGAATCCAATTTATTAGTGCAACACTGCCTTTCAACAGGCAAGTCTTCTTACAAGTACGCAACTGGCCACATCCCCACTTTCAACAAGGTTCAAATCTTAGTTCAAGAAAAACAAACTAGAGTGTGTATTGATCTTGAAACACTTGTTATCCTTACTCGAATCGAACTTTCGCAGCCATTCACGCCCTGAAAGAAGTAATCCGTAAATGAGCGTAGCAGAAAAGCTAACATTTTTCTGTCTAAATGTCATTGTTCAATACTGTACGTGACCATTGTCATCTTACGGGACGTTACGGGGAGCTGCGTACCACAGGTGAAATCTTACTTTCAAGTTTAAAAACAGCTATCCAATTGTGCTGCATAATTTGAAAAATTATGGAGCTCATTTAAACGTCAGGGGTTTAAAGTATTTCAGCGGTATAAAATTATCTGTCATACCACAAAACACCGAATGCTTTACAGCTTCTTCTTTACGATTTGACGCGCACCCATCCATGAGGACATGGCGCCAGTGAGCCCCATGAGGAGAAACCTATGGGGCGGGAACAGCAGAGCATTATCCATACAAACACATTTGCACAATAAAGTAAAACGCCAAAAGTGGATCAGACTAAGCACAATTAAAAAGAAAAGAGGTAACAAAGCACTAACAAGAAATAAAGAGCACCCACATATCTTGATCTAGAATAGGTTTGGCACAAAGTTCACAAAAGGGTGTCCTATAATCCCGTATGCAGGCCTCAGGCTGGCCCCAATTGACGCCGGCAGGCACCACATCACGGAGGAATGCTGCTGTAGCTTGACTTCGAAATGGTAGATCACATTCCTGCAAGATATGTTGCTGGTCTTCGATGGGAAAGCCACAAGAAACTGGGATCTGTTTTCTTTTTGATACGCTCCAAATAGCTTCCAAAATCGCCGTGATTAGTGATTAGTTGTACAGTCTTGAATGGAAAAAGGAGCTCTTCAATGGCAACTTTTGGCAGGAAGGGAAAAACAGGTCTTCCCTTATCAGAGTGATTCCATCGCTTCTGCCACTCGTTCAATGTATCAGTTTTCGAGTGATGCTTAGAGTGAGACACTGGGGCAGGAAGCAGGCAGCAGTCACCAAGAATTGTAGCATCCTTAGCATCTTGATCAGCTGATTCATTCTGAAAAATATCACTATGAGCTTTCACCAGCCAATCTTCAGTAATAATTTCGTTTTGAGTTTACAAAACAATAGTTTTGCTTCTTCAACAAGCTTAGTTGTTTGAACGTGGCCAGTAACAGCAACAAGTGCAGTCATAGAGTCCGAGTATACATCAAGTCTGTCTACGTGTAGATCTTCCAGTGCAAAGTCAAAAGCCAGTGCAAGAGCCTTAACCTCTGCCTGAAATACAGAGTTATCATTGCCAATCCGCAGTTTCTTCTTTAGAACTTCGGACTGCTTATAAAAAAGGACAAAGGCGTAACCCGTGCCATCTCCCGTCTTTGATCCATCTGTAAAAATGCAGGTACTGGAGCAGGTTCTCTCTTCATTGACAGCAATCTTGTGTTTCACTCTCAACGATTGGTGTATGAACAAGGAAGGAGATACTTTCTTCTCATACCCGGGGGAAGAGATTCTACCATAATGTGATGACCGCTCAAATGCTAAAGATGAACACGGAGGAACCCCGACAAGAACAAAAAGTGCTTTGGTTGAAACAGTACGATAGGCTTTGGTAAGAACAAGGAGAAGAGGCCTGCAGGTTCTGTCAAGGGCATTACTCGATTTAATCTGTAGTGCACAGTGTACCCAAATTTCACTGCCATACAGAAGCAAGGGGATTAAACATCTAAGAAAAATCAAATGCAAAACCAATGCCGGGATACCCCACTGCTTTAAGGCGACGGCCCTAATCGATTTTATCATAGGGGCTACCTTTGTTTTCAACATATCAAGATGGTGGTCCCATAAGAACTTTGCATCGAGCTGGAATCCAAGATAGCGTATGCTATCCGAAGGGATGATGGTCTGATCATGAAACCTTAAATTCGGGACTTAGGTGTGTAATGTGGATTTTCTCAAGTAAGGACCATGAATATTTTCCTTGCGTATATACTTTGAAAGATGAAAAAGCGTAGCGGTTTTTTTTTCATTGAAATAATATCAAGCCAGCAGTGACCGAGAACCTAGAAGACATGTGGGAGAGCAGCAGTTGGTACCAGATCAGGTCCTGGAGCAGAGCCCCTGCGAGACTTGAAGACATCATTTTCCAGTTCACTTTTCGTAAAAGAAACATCATTCTCAGTTGAGTATTCGTCGACTAGTCTTTCTCGAATGCTGCGATGAACTTCACTTTCTGCTGCAGGATCATCCTTTGGGAAATATTAGGTCAACAAGTATTTCATCGTTTCAGGCTCATTATTGCTCCAAGTTCCATCGCCACTCTGTATAGTGTGCAAATTGGCATTCTTTTTCTGCTTCTGAGCAAGAATTCGATATGGGAGACTATAAGGATCACTCGTGGACTCCTTTTGACAAAAGTCCCTCCAGGATTGAATGCGGGTCCTCCATACAGATTGCTTATAGTGTCGTCTAGCATTTCGATATTCCATCTCAAGTGCAGCCCGTTCGTCACCCCCTTGGAACCTGAAATTATCTACGTTTCTTGCGTACTGCTCGTTTTTCTGCCCAGAGTTCTTCATTCCACCGTGGCTTAGAAGTCCTTCCATTGGTCTTGGGCATTGAAATACGACAGGCCTCTTCAATACAACTCTGAAATTTCTCAACAGTCGCTTCGACTTCTGATTTATTCGGGGTAACGGTTTCATCAAGAGCTTGTGCAAAGTCAGCGAGATAGTTCCGAAATAGTTCCCAATCAGCACGACGAGTATTGAAACGCGTAGAAATCTTCTGTTGGGCAGAATCCACAATAACTTGGAAGTAAATAAGTGCATGGTCACTCAAAGTCTCTGAATCTAAGACACACCAGCTTCTTGCAGCAAGGCCCTAACCAAGGGAAACATCAATCCACGACTTACCACGAGCAGTAAAGAAAGTTGGGGGTGATTGAGGGTCATTCAGGATAGGAAGCCAGAATGCAAGAAAAAAATCCTCTACCAGTGCCCCTCTATCAGTTTCATGTGCATTATGAGCAAGAACTGTCGGACCCCAAAGCCGACTCTTACCATTGAAATCTCCTCCAACAACAACAAAGCATTCAACCTGTTGAATTTCTTCCAAAAGATCGAGAATAGCATTGGGATCTGAAAGCCGATCGAGGTAAACAGAGCAAATCCTTAAAGTGTAATCTTCAAAAACACACTTGACTGTCGTAAGGTCACGATTACTCCACTGTTGGATAAGGGTCGTTTGGCAAATGGATTTCTTCACAACAATGGCTGCCCGTAAGTGATTATCAGGAAAAGTTCTAGGATCAGCATGGAAACAGACACGGTCATTCCAACCATGGGCAGGCATTCCCCCCCCCCCCCCGAAGCAGGTAAGGTTGTTGTAATAACAAAAAATCAAAGTTGCAGGCGAGTTGACAGTTAGCATAAGCTTCCTGGCCTGTTTCCAGGTTAAGCTGACCAAAGTTGAGGGCGTAACTAGCCATCATAGGCAGTCCGGGGTCTACATCTACGAAGTCGGGAAACAATGACCGGGCAGACAGAGCTGCTTGCTAAATAATCAGTGGTTCTTCCCTTAATAGCAGCACAGTTGGGACAGATTGTCTGGTCCGCAGAGCAGGCAAAAAAGTGCATGTTCGCCACCACATTTCGGACACACCACTTTTCCCATACATTTATTGGCAGTGTGACCGTAGGTTTGACAACGGAAACATCTTGTTACAAGGAAGAACTCTTCAATCCTGACGGTAACTGAATCCAATATACACTGCTTGGCTTTTGTGAGCACGTTGTAAACATCAGTTGAAACTTCTGCAATCCAGTTTTCTCTTATTGGATTTCGACACCTTCGCTTCGTAACAAGATTAAGTCCAGCAATGAGTGCATCATGTTAAAGACTCTTAAACAAATCCTGATTTTGGGGAAGAATGTTATCACGCAGTCTGATTGCCTCATACCCTGCATCGATTCCTGTAAACATAATGGTTGACACATGGAGACAATACGAGACACATTTATCCACGGCTGTAAAGGAATTCATCCAATTCATATGCTACAACGCACAGTCATCATGTTAACTACTTGTCAGCCAAACCCATCATCTTCGTTTATCCTTAACATGCAATCGCACATCCCTTGCAGGTTTGCATATATTGTCATTGGTCTTAGTTACTAAGTTCATTCAAAACGTATATACACGAGTGAGAATTGTGTGGACATATTTTTTAGATTGATAGAATAGGAGTATGAAATCGTTCAGCATATTACTACAAAATTGCGTTAATTATACTTGGTGATGAGGGTTATGTTAGTTTCGCTTCAGTAACTCATTGTCATATTTGTGATAAACTATCTGTAAATAATCCCTTTGATGTTAAAGTACAGTAATGGACAATGAAATTTATACAGTTCAGAAGAGGCAACTACATGTCAACTGCGATTAATCATGCCTGGTTATGGAAATCCTTAAATATTACGAATTCAATAAACGAATAATAATAACTGCAAAATAAATACAATACTGTGTCTGCTATTGCAACTGAAAAAATACAATTTGTTGAACACAGAATGAAGTCAGTCAATCACATAAACTGCAAATCTCTATTTATGGAATCTGGATAGGCCAAGAAAATGTGGTGGTTTGTTCAGTCTCAGGAAAAAAGTACCATTATGCGTGACAAACCATCTGTAAGTATTCAATTGACTTTAAAATACTCCATTACTCCATTTAGTTATAAATATAAATAGAGCAACAGTTTTAAAATTGAATTTTATTTTAAATTCGATTTTAAAGTCAATTTTGCGGTTTTATTTTAAAGAAAGGCATTCAAGAAATGTTGAATTTAGGAATAAAAAGCCGTGGAAAAACAAGCCAAGACAAGAAAACACAAGACAAGCCGTGGAAAGAATAGAAACCTGGAAAAAACAGCCAATGAAAAAAAAAAACAAAGAGACAGATTTCCGCAGAACGAAAGCCCAAGAAAAAAGAATGGACAGTAAACTGCCAACGGAAAAATATGCCATGAAAATTTATTTAAAAATGTCGGAGATAACCGTAGGAAAATAGCCGAAGGAAAACATTCCAAGGAAAATTGTCAAAGGAAAACAAGCCGAGGAAAAAAAAAACGGAGGAAAGAAAAAGCAGAAGGAAAAAAAAACAAGTTTCCTAGTGAAATTTCTTACCTAACCTAAGTTTGTTTAATATCTCTAATGCGAGGTGCTACTACACTGTGACTGCCACACTGTGACTGAGGTTGGCACTAATCACCTAGTTGACGACGCACCATTATGCCTCAGTCCCCCTCAACCCAACCTATTAAAAAACACTAGACAAAACAGTACACATTTTCCTTCGGTTATCTCCGTGGCCTTTTTATTCGTGGCTTATTTTTTTCTTTGACTTTTTTCAGTCTTAACTTTAGTTTAATCCGCATCAAGAGTTTCATTTTCTGCAGTGTGTTGCCGGCAGTTGTGATAAGTAGAGGTTTTAAGCTCCTGAGTTTAATATCTTCATCAATAAAGAACGAAAGTTCGAGGTTCGAACCTTTAACTATAAGTTGAATGAAGTCGAATTGAAGATTTATATTATTAAGAAACTGTAAGCTGAAGTGATTGAACGAATACCGACCATGTTGATGTTTTTGTGACCTTGTATTCCGTACCCCCTCTCTATTAAGTGGTTGCCTCTGTATATAGGGTCAGCTTAGGAATCAAAGTTAAAGTATGGAACTGAACGTTTAACGACAATCTGGTCAAAAAAACATGGGACAATTCAACCTCGAACAAAAGTTTCCAATATTAGCTTGTACGTTGCGAATTTAACTTCAACGAATGCAAGCCCCAACTCCTTTTTTATATTTTTATTGTTGTTTGTTTTGAGGCGGGGGTTGCCCCCAGCGTCGTCGCCCCTCCACCCCCTCTCATTGATTCCGCTGCTGGTTCAGTCAATAATTAAAGGGGGGGAAATCTAAACCCTAAGTTTCCTAAATTTTCATTTGCAGACTGCATTTTGTCGGTGAATTTTAGTACTCAAAGTAAAATCATTAACACTATTTTCTTACACCCACAAAGGATAAAAGTGCATTACGCCAATGTTTAAACCGCACCAAGCCTTGTCCTATCAAGACTAAATTATTAAAACTCAGTCTGCAAACCGGTGCTCACTTTGAACATCCCTACCTGCTTGCAAGAAGTGAACTCGTCGTTCTAGAGTGTCTAACAGCTAAAACTGACTTAATGTCATAATTATTCGTCGTAACAGTTTATCATTATCCAACCTGCATCATTAAATATGCATATTCGTCATTTCTTAAAACAATCGAACTTTCGCAGCCATTCACGTCCTGAAAGAAGTAATCCGTAAACAAGCGTAGCAGAGAAGCTAACATTTTTCTGTCTAAATGTCATTGTCCAATACTGCACTTGACCATTGTCACCTTATGGGACGTTACGGGGAGCTGCGTACAACTGTTGAAATCTTACTTTCAAGTTTAAAAACTGGTATCCAATTGTGCTGCATAATTTGAAAAATTATGGAGCTCATTTAAACGTTAGTGGCTTAAAGTATTTCAGCGGTATAAATTATCTATCATACCACAAAACACCGAATACTTTACAGCTATCAGTGTTGGTCCATTTAAGTTTACGATTCTTATTTATTTTTCATTGTCTCTTGGTCATTTTGTAGAGAATGTAATCGAATTTCCCATTTTAGAACAAGTATTTCCCACCAATCATCATTTACTGAAAAAAAAAGTATTCATGTACGATTACGTGATTGATTTTAGTAAGTGTGAGGAACCGCATCGTCTATATAAAGATTATTTTTTTCACACGTTTAACCAACAGTCACATCGCGGATGAGGATTATGCATACACTCTTATTGTTTGGGACACTGCTAATTGTACAACATTAGGTTCGTATCACGAACTCTATGTTTTAGTTGATGTTGCTTTGAATAGTTCGAGCACTATAGAACCATTTGAATGAAACAGTGTCTTTTATATCCCTGCCATTTTTACATGTTACCAGGATGAAGTTGGAAGGCAGCTCTTTGTATTACAGAGGTTAAATTAGTGTTGCATACCGACTTTGACATGTACAATTTGTTTAGTAAGGAGAATACGGGGAGGGGTGTCCATTATTCCTAAATAAGCGAAAGCAATGTTACAAACTTGTGTGGCTTTTGTTTGAGTAACCCATTACCCTTATCAGATGTTAGGTGTCTAACAGAAGAACGACCTTATAATGACTTTATATGACTTAAGTTTACCCAAAAATAGCACAACTGTATATCTGTTATAGGGTAGATCTCCAATACCCAGACACTGTACACGATGCTCAGGCTGTTTATCCTTTATCGGCTAAAAAGATCGAAATAATGGGTGACATGTTGTCACTTTTTAATGCTAACACAGCTCCACCTACCAACACTTCGTCTCGTAAACATGTCTCTTATTTAGGTACACGCAAAGATTATATTTATTATCACAAAACCTAGTTTATTACCTGAAGCATAGAATCGTTTTGACCATAATAACCAAAGGGATCAAGTCAACGAAGTGAAGGTGGCTTAAGCCTAACATAGTTTTCAACACTGAGAAGAGGAAGGCTGCTATGACAGAGGCTGAGAAGAACTGGTAAAAATTTTTTTCTAACGCAGTTTTCGGAAAATCCATGGAAAACATAAGGAAACGAATAAATATTAAATTATCTGTCTACGGGCCTCAGGCCTTAAGGTTGATGAATTCACGTTCCTTGGATTATTTCGACAAGAAATTTCTTTAAGATGAACAAACTACGCATCATGTTAAGACAGACCAGTTCACCTCGGGTTGAGCGTGTTGCACAAATCTAGCTGGTAATGCTAAATTTTCACTTCGATTTTATAAAGGAACGATAGGGAGACATGTGTCACCTTTTATTAACCGATGCAGGTAGTCTACGTATAAGGTTGAAACACTACACATTTATGCTGACATGGAAATCTTGACTCATTTATTTGATACGATCCATTACTCTAGGGAGCATTTTTTTACAGTAAATTAACAAAAAGAAATTGGGCTTTTTTACCAAAGAAAAACGGGTGGTGAACCTATTTCAGAATTTATTAGACTGAGGTCAAAAATGTATTCCTTTGAATGTGGAGGATCTGTAGAAAATTTCGATAAGGCATTCGAAGGAATGTATTGAAAGATGTGACATATGATGATTATTTAACCTGTTTATATACACAACCTTTTCTTCTGAGCAAACGTCCATTAGAAGTTTCAGACACAAGGCTTTCGCGGTCTTACCAAAAAGGGTTGATTCAAAACGACATTTTAAATCGGTCGAAATAATTCCCTCCTGCATTATCATTACGGTCTAACGTCACCTCTTTAATTTTACTTTGAAAATAGCAGTCCATCCATTGGCTGGAGCGTAGATAGAAAAAACACATTGAAAAGAAGTAGTCGCTTGTCTTAAATTACTTGTTTTTGAATATGTGGTTTGCATTAAGCGTGTGTACATTCTTCTGAAGGTTATCGGCATGGGCTTCAAGTTGCAATTATTATCCCATTAAGCAGTCTAGCGGATGGGGCATGGTATATCATTCATCTTTTGTCAAGAGTGTGAAGGAAAGAGGAAAGAAAGCGTACGATGTTGCGTGAAAGTTGACCGTGCTTACTTTTTGGGGGAAATGAAAAATAATGACTTCTTATGGGTAAAAAGGATTAATTAGTAAAACAGGCACCTTTACGAGAGTGTCATATATCGTTGACGAACGTATGAAATTTGACCTCGTGTTTAACGTATCTGGACTATTCGAAAGCAAAACCGACGCAATTTTGGGGTGTGGGGCCGCCCTCTTGGATTGTGTCGTCACTACATCCCACCACCTGACTGCTTCCCCATTACATCCAGCCAGTAACCTTATTGAGGGGGCCATTTCGTTGACTGAATTTTCCTTATGGTAGGATGGTAAAAGGAGCGTTGCACCAGACCAGTGACGTCACTGGCTCGTGTTTGCTTTCTTTTAAATACAAGTCAACAGTATTGAAATATAATGCGTAAAGTTGTTTAGTAGCTGGCCTGGCATGCAATTTGACTAAAAATAAATTGGTCAGTAGAAGGAAGCGGTCAAGACCCACTTATATCCGTCTTTGAATTTAGGAATAAGACAAAGGCCGGAGAAGAGAGCAGTTGGGAGGGGAAAATTTCATACAGAAAGTCAGGCGTGTTCGGGCCTTTTTAGAAAGTTGGTAAGTGCAACCGAGACAAAGTTTTGTCAAAAAGTAGCCCAACGATCTTGAAGTAACTAGTGATTCAGGTAGGAAGTTCCACACCCGAATGACTCTAACAGCTAAAAAACTAAATCTGGACTCAGTAAGAAAAGTCGGACAAGCAAGCTTAAGGGAATAACCTCCAGTGGACAGAGCCGGACTGGCAGCGAAGAACTACGTATTGGTAAAAGATTACTATCATTTCACACATCTTCCTGATTTTTCCAAACGATTCAGTTGAAAGTGGTATCAGGTATAGAACAGGTTATTTGTGCCCTGCAGTATTGATCGCTTGGAGGAAACTGCATTCCATAGTTACATGAGAACATCATTGCAGTATTATGCAACAATCTCAATTGGTTTTAAAGCTATTAGCAGTCGGCTGACATTAAAATATTTTGCACTAAATGAATAACTGAAATAATTGTTTTCATATTATTGCTTTAAGTAATAAAACTATGACCACGTTTAAAATAGTACTGTCTTCTTTCCGGTTAGAATTATTTCCGGTCCCACTTACATTTGAACACCACTGGCTAAGATGAAGTAAGCCGGTCAATTATTTATAAGCCATTAGTAAACTTACCGTGTAGGATGGTTACATGTAACAAAACTATAAAGCCGAGTAAAGGGCAGCAGCAGTTTAGAGCGTGCTTTAATCACTTTAATAATTATTTAAAACCAAACTTCAGAAAAGCAGAATAAATGACAGGCAAGGTCAACCTTTCATTTCTTATCGCTAATCAATATTAGTTATTTTATCAAGGACCGCAATAGCGGTCCTTATGTAGGCCTCAGCATGAACTTCCATGTTAAACGTCAAACTTTGAACTCCTATAGTTTCGCCCAAAATTGACATAGACCAACAAAATTCGGTATTTGGGGTCGTGTCGTAACTATTTCACCGCATTACAAATTTTAATGACAACAATCAAACCGTTCGGCGTCCACAGCATGGCCATTTCTTGTTGTTGTTGT
>JAHWFP010093829.1:10736-27284 GCA_023313725.1 Lithobius niger | reverse complement strand
GATGATACGTAGTTACAGGGACGCTCGACTTATTTAGTCGAGTAGGTCCGAGCTTGTCAGAGAATCAAATCCAAGCTTGCTCGGAAGGGACTTATATCGGTTCCGACTACGCTCATCGGAGTGTAGTTTTTGGTTTGGTTAGGTTTCCAAATAGGGATTTAGTTAAGTATTAACAACGCTTTATAAATCGTCGATCTTCTTCTTCTCCCACATCAACGAGGGTCAACGATGGATGGTCGTGGTGGTAGGATGGAGGCAGCTCTGGTGGTGGTTGTTGTTGTTGCTGCTGCCCCTCCACTGCTACAGTCGTTGCATACAACACGCTACGTAAGCTCACATACATGATCGTATGAGTGGAGGTCGAGCACGCCTAACCTAACCTAACCTACTATAGGTTACTACACAAGGTGGTGTAACAGACACTTGTTTACACACCTGCCTAGGCTGTGCCTGTCTAGCCTACCGTTTTTACACGCCCGCATGTTCGAATCTGTGACCGTCATGTAACACATCTACTGTAACCGTAACCTGCCATCGGCTGTCGTAACCCGTTCATCACCTCCGACAAGCTTTTGCCCTGTTCCCGACGCTAGGCGACTGTTACGGTTATGATATGTTACAGGACGGTTACATACACTACTTGTGTTAATTTCGCTGACATAACGGCTAATTGGGCAATGGCAAAGGTGAAAATTATGAATGAGAAAATTTATAGACATAAAATTTCTCCAGACAAAAAAGGTACAGATGACGATAACACCGTCTTATATTTTCTTCATTCAGTCCAAACTGGTATAAGAGAAACCACAAAGTTTCAAAAAACGGTCGGCCTTTCAAAGTAGTGATATCATTCAACCAGGGAAATGCCGTCAAGGTTAATCCTATTAGCCAAGTTAATCGCACCGAATAATACTTTGGACGTTAAATGAAAACCTAACATCAGCGTTTGGTAGCTAGTACGCTCAAAATTGCGATTGAACAAATTTAAACAAATTTAAACAAATTGAAACAAATTGAAACAAGCACAAACAGTAAACTACAACCGTGCCACTTTGAATCAACTAACGGGAAATTGAGCATTGGCAAGCCTATGCAAGTTCTGACCGTGTCAATTTCACTGACGTAACACCTAATTGGACACGGCAAATGTGAAGATTATGAATGAGCAAATTTATAGACATAAAATTCCTCCAGACAGAAAAGGTAGAGGGGACGATTAAACCGTCAGATCCTTCATTAGTTCACAGTCCTTTGAAAGCAGTGATATCCACCCAAAACCCAAACTGGTGTAAGAGAAGCCGCTAAGTTTCAAAAAAGGGTCGGCCTTTCAAAGTAGTAATACCATTCTACCAGGGAAAGGCAGCCAAGGTTAATCCTGTTACCCAAGTTAATCGCACCTAATAATACTTTGGTCGTTAAATGAAAACTTGAAGATTGCTACCGCCAGTAGCAATGTTCTAGTTTTCATTTAACTTTCGAACTATTAGTAGGTGCGATTAACTTGGGTAACAGGATTAACCTTGGCGGCCTTTCCCTGGTTGAATGATATCACTACTTTGAAAGGCCGACCCTTTTTTTAAACTTGGCAGCTTCTCTTACACCAGTTTTGGGTTTGGGTGGAAGCTGACTACTGACTACTTACTACTGACTTATGACTACTAATTCCGCTCATATAAAATAAATTATGTGACAGATGCGAATGAAATTTGGTATTCAACACTCTTTTAACTCCAATATGTGCCTTTTAATGTTTGACGTTTGGGGAGGCATTAAATAAAAAGATTTCAATCATTTGTAATGATTTTTCGGTATGTTGGGAAAACGCCTCCGGTGATCAGAATAAGCATTACTCGTTATTAGTGTTAACGAGTAACCATGCAAACGGACTGCCAGAAATAATCGGCAACACAACATTGTTGATAAACTGCACGCGCTACTTGTTTGTATGGCTTCGGCCCACTAAGCTCTTAACAAATTTGCAGTCCACGCTACTTATTGTTGATGGTTGAATGGAAATAAATCAGCAAACGCTTTAATTTATATGATTGAAGGCCTCACTCCAGCAAAACAAACATCTCCGTTCGTATTCAATATTTTTCGACCAAACTTGGACAGATAGTAGATAAATGGACAGTGGCTAAAATAAGACGCCACACACAAAAAAAAATTACAAAAGAAGTGATATCTAAAACAAAACCCACAAGGGTGAAAGAACCCACCAAGTTTCAGCTAATCAAAGTAGTGATAGAAGGGCCAAAAAAGCTGCCACCAAGTTACTACCTCAGTTGCCAAGCTAATCCCACCGGCTATTACCTCACACGTTAAATCAAAAACTTGACCATTGCTACCGATAGTATCAGGTTTTTTATTTAACCTTTGATCTAATACTCGGTGGGATTAGCTTGGCAACTAATGTAGTAACTTGGTGGCAGCCTTTTTGGCTCTGATATCACTACATTGATTGGCTGAAACTTGGCGGGTTCTTTCACCCTTGTGGGTTTTGTTTTAGATATCAACAACTCAAACCGGAGAATAGCTAACCACGATTGCGGGAGAGCCGGCCATCTCTAGTATCACATACTACCATTCGATTATATTTTTAATCTCTATCTAAAAATAAGATAATTCGACTCGCTCCCAACGCATATTCCTACGTCATTTTGCCCTGCTAAAAAAAGTACAATACGGGAGACCTGGCCATCTCGAGTATTAAATACTAAAACTCGGGTCGTTTTAAATCAATAAGACAATGAGATTTGCTCCCAACGTATATTTCTACGATACACACTCTGCTACAGTAATGATGGTAGTGAGAGCGTCGATACCGATCTTACATGCCTCAGAATTTTCGTTTCACAAAAGTGACACATGAGAAAGTAGAGAGCCTGTAGAGGTAATAAGTTTTAAATATTCAACTTTAATTGTACTGAAAAAAATAACAAACAATGATAACAGAGGTCACTAGCAAAATATTAATCTCTCCTACAAAAAAGTTAGTACTTCCGATTTTCCTTTTTTTAAATTACAATACAAAAGATGTTACGGCAAAATAAAATGCTTTAAAAAAGAAGCATAACCTGCTATCGCAAAACGTCATTCTAAGTTACAAAATATTAAATGGTTATTAACAAGCAAGTACAGGGGAAAAATTTAATTTCCACTACGATTTAAGCAGGTTCGCAAATTAAGCAGGTTGGTAACTTCAAAAAAATTTGCTCAATATCATCACCTCTTATTCTGGAAGCAAAGTGTGAATTAATTACATGTCATACAGTTCATGGTGGTAACCTAATAACGTATGGAAATGAAATTATTAGGTTGAACTGCCAAACTCACACATTTAGGGAATTCTCTTAGCTTAGCTTCAGCTAACCTAACTTGATCCTGTTTTCACTGATCGATACCTTTAGTGTTTATATGTTTGAGGATTCTTCATTCTTATCCCGTACGTTTCTACATGATGTCTTAATGGACAGCTAAATAACTGACTCATTACGTTTATTCGATTTTTTTCGCTAACAAGTTGAAATAATTCATCACAGCCCAATTTCCCCTTATCTGTTAAGGATTGGATGGAAAGTAAGGATTCACGACTTTTAGAGTAACCTTTTAGAATTATTATTTTGAAGGTATGCTGTTTAATAAAGCTCCTACTACAGTAGGTATTACTATGTGGTAACTATATCCTGTGTGTACATCAAAATATTTTCCGACATACCTTGTGAATTCTGGAGCAGGAGATTAATATTATTCATATTTACGGCTCTACATTTGTACAGTTTTTTTTACACACACGTTTCTTTTTGGTCGTGACCAACTTTTTTGCTGGGCTATTAGTAAACTCAAGGGAGCTAACCAAAGCAACCTCCTCCTTTTATTGGTTACTCTCTTCAGGCCTTTCAGAACCTGGTAACATAATTTCTGATGCATCCTCGTTTCTAAACTAATGATAACCAACCAAGACATCGAACTTTTCTAAATGGTTAACAAGATAATTTCTTAGAAATCTGGCACAGAAAAATAAACCTGGAAATAATTTTCGTCGAAATGATCAAGAAAATCACTTGCTTCAGAGGTTGGCACACTGCGTTCAGATACAGCCTCGTTGCTTCGGTGTCGTTTGAATCTTAAGTTCAATCAGGGCTATCTACAGTACTGGCCGGATCTTGGATGAAAAATAGCATACACGACTGGGTTGGGCAATATGGCCGCCGAAAACGCCACTTTAAGCGATGATTCGTTATGTTGCCTCTTTCTGTCAACCGAGGGCGACACCAACCATACAAAACTGCAACGTTACTTCCCTTGCAACACTTTCTGGATACAAGAACGTGTCGCTTTTTTTTCTAAGCGCAGAGAAATAGCTTAACTGTGGCTGAGTGATAGCTTAAAAACTATTAAAAATACTTTAATACATAATACAAATTTGTCACGCAAATCTACGTAAAATTAAAATTACATTTTGATAATCGCCACTAGATGCCAACAGATGTCGCGACTCTCCGTACAAAAGTTCACCGATGCGATTTGCCAATTCCCGAACAGACCTCAAGAAATGGGCCAGTCGTGGCGTCCATTTTGTCTACCCCTCTAATTCGTTGTAGGTCGGGCCAGTTAGTTTAGTGGCCGTGGTTCAATATTTCACGTTGAATCAGTGGATTTGGCAGATGTTAGCTGCGTACAACACTGTTTGTACCATACAACTGTCACTCAGGCTATACAAGGTGGTAAAAGTTTTCAATTGTGGTCCCAAGGGTTGTATACTACTTTTTCCAACAAATAGAGGGAATTAATTACAATAAAGGGCATTCAACTCTACTGAATTATTAAAGTTATTTTCAGTCCACAGTGACCAAGGCCTGTAGTAAAGTCTATTTTGCTGATAAGTGCTTTCTTGGATTGCCCCAAATCCCCCTTCCCAACTCCCATAAATTGCCGTGATGAAAGTATCAATCTTCGTTAGTTCTCAATCCAAGTCGTCTTCTGTTGTCGTTTTTAACTCATTAGGGCGAAATAAGTCGTGAACTTTTAGAGTAGACTCATCTACATTATTGTTTATGTCATAATGACGATAGACAGGTAAAACCACATTCTACCATGCGAGATAACGGTTACAGGATGTAGCCAACTTTGAAAAAAGTTGTTATTCTTTTTAAACGTTAGTCATAAACTTTGTCTTTGATTGTGGCGGTTCTCCCCTGTCTATATCTAACATGATTTTTTGTGCGCCAAAGTCCATAAAAACACAGAAATACGTTTGTAAACGTCACTCACTTTCACGTTTATT
The DNA here is from genome assembly GCA_023313725.1 of Lithobius niger. Classification (NCBI taxonomy): domain Eukaryota; kingdom Metazoa; phylum Arthropoda; class Chilopoda; order Lithobiomorpha; family Lithobiidae; genus Lithobius; species Lithobius niger. The sequence goes on along the minus strand of JAHWFP010093829.1, from coordinate 21,997 downwards.
ACACTTCCTATGTCATAAATTCATTGTGTTTGACTCGGTAGGTTTGGGTTCAACAGAAGTAAATTATCGTAACTCACTCATCATAGGTAAGAGTTTACACGAAAGTCTACACGCATTCCTTACTTCTACACTTTACCGGGATAACAGCTCAACTGGTTCCATAGCATCAGCTGGGAATGAGCTTGAGAGCCAAACGATCGACCATACCCTTTGAGCCTTTCATTCCAAAGAGATAACTCTTTTCCGTACATTTAGTTTAGGTTCGTTTATTTATTAAGGGATCCAAGTTCTAACCTGGGTACAGAAATCTTGACAAAAATTCAACGACCAATAACAAGAAGGACTGACAACAAAGGAAAGAACTTGACAACCAACACTACAACAATAAGATAACGTCAGCAACTCAAATCAGACAACAGCTAACCACAATCACGGGACAGCCAAAGATCTCGAGTATTAAATACCAAAACTCGGTTTTTCTTAAATCGCTACCTAAAAGTATATATATTTGCTCCCAACGTATAATCCTATATCAGAAAATCACAAGTTACTGTCTTTATCGCGTGAGGCAAACGTGCAATTTTCATGTCACAAGTATGAATCCGGGTGAAAAGTTGCTCCTGACCAGGCAAGAAGTACACACAGGTACATTGTCAAACAGTAATATTTAATAACAGTAATATGTTAAAAAATCTGATGGTTCCACCATCTTAAAATGTGATGTTGACATCACAATCCAATAGGGTTGAACCACCAGCAGTTTAGCAAGGTGAATCCCTTTTCTTTTTATTGCTTTTTATTGTGAACAAGGCAGAAATTTAACTGCCAAAAATTAAATATTACCGCTTGACAATTTAATTATGAATATTTCTAGCCTAGGCTACATTTCAACCGGAATCCCTTCCTACTCACAAAAAAAATCAACTTTTGAAATAGGAAGAATCACCAACCAATCTTGTTGACTTATTTTCTTTGCGATATGTAAAGTATCATTATAGATGTTACAGAGTGAATGACATTCAAGTTTAGAAAATATGAATTTTTTTCCCCATACATTTTTGTGTGTCACTTCATGTCTCCTATAGTTAGTTAAAAAACTAAATTTTGATGGAAGCCGACCGAACCACTGGTATTTGCAACAGGCCAGGCCCCACCATAGATAAAGTAATTAATTAGCCATAGCTCAGTTGTGTGCACTTTGTAGGCAATATTGTAACCTCCTAAAAGCTTTAACTTACCTATGTCTTGTCCCAACGACTGCCGGTAAGAAACTTCAACCCGCTTCTGTAAACCCTTGAAGGAAAGGTAAGTGTTAATTTTCAATTTTGTTAGTACTATACATCTTTGATTAGCATGTTTCCTGGCACAATAGTCCTTTCACGCTGAGGTGCTTGAACAGCTGATTATTTGAAAGATCTGAATTTACCTCCATTGTGCTTGATTTATGTTTAGAGCTTCACCAATAAAGCCCGTCTTTGACATGTAACACTTGCCTCATTCTTCGTATCGTCTATGATTACGGGCAAATTTTAACATTAGGTTTAAGAATAACCACTACCTTCCCCTTACGATAAATTTATGGAATACTTCTGTTGAATTTTACTGGTCTTAAAGATGCATCAATATAAAGAAAAAATGTTTTTTTTGTACATTTTAAACGTTTTCTATTTTATGCAAATTGAGGATTAGCCTACAAAACTTTCTTTAGAAGCATTCTTTTTACATGTACCTACCGAGCAAGTAAATCACACCAACCACATAAAATGCACGACGCTTTAGTAATTGTTGTCCACTTTAAAAGCCTTGATCACAACACAATAAAATACATTAGAGTGCAATCCTCCCAAGAATAGGATTGGCATTCCTGTTCTTGGGTAAACCCTGGGGTTGACACCCCAAATTGTCACCTTCACGGGTCCCGTCCCTCACCTCACACATCCCCACCTTCACCCCATGGGCCGTCCTCCCCCCCCCCCCGCGGTCCCCAAGTGATCCCCTATGACATCATTATCCCACGTCACATGACCACCCCTCCCCATTTGCTAACACCCCTCAGTCTTGGTGGGTAAATTCTACTGAATCATGAGTAAATCTTACGTGGACTAAGCTCTCCCGATCATGTTGCGTAAATTTTACCAAATTATGTGCAGATTGTATGTGATTAAACTCCCCTCTCCCATCCTTGTGTTGATGACCCTCACTTTATGACGGACGTTACCTATGGGTTTCCCACACCACGTGACCCTTCCCTCAATGTGACGTCTTTACCCATTTACTTACCATCCCCAGTCTGACCTATTTTACTTTAAGTCTGTTGCAGCACTACTGCTATATTCGTGAACTGCATGAGATGATATCACTTACAGCACCAAACTTGTAGCGTTAGAGACAGTGGTGTAGTGGCAAAAATAAAATTAATAGAGTTCTTCGCAACCCCCGTCCCTCCTCCAAAAAAAAAAAGAAAACTCGGTAATAAAAAGCAAACCCAAAACAAATGAAAATTTACATATGGGTACACAGTCAAATCGGCCCTAGTAACTACGAGATAGATAAGAAGCAGTGCATGCTGTCACTCTACTCTCTAGAGATAGGTCGCGTATCACTCCGGTCGGCAGTCCCTACTTTGAAAGCAGGATGCCTGAGTAAGGGAGCACCGCTCCCTCTCTAAAAAAAGTAAGGGAGTGCCACTCCCTCGTGCTCCCCCGCCCCCCCCCCCCGAATACACCACTGGTTAGAGAATACGATTTACTTTCACTAATACAAAATGGCTGACATGATGACTCTGAATAAAGAGTCGGGCTGATAGTGAAAACAACAAATTAGTATAATGGTAATGTTGCAAAAATGAACTAAAGGGGGAAGAAAAATCTACGAGTTGGACATTCTACAAAATAAAAACGGAATTTATATCACTGATTTTGTTGCATGGATAAGGTCGGTCTGAAAAATTAGTTGTATACAGTCATGTAGATGAGTCATCCAGCAGAAGTTTAAATTATTTCCCCGTATTATTAAACAAGCGTGTCTTCTTAGCTGTAGCTCTGTTTCTCTTTAGCCTGTTCACTAATTTTCGCTTTATTTAAGCATTATTCAATTAATAAACAAAAACGGAACGTTAAATGTATAGAGTAAGGGTCTAGGTGTAAAATTTTGTAAGAGGCTGGTAAGCATTAGACCCTTACTACCCGGTGGTTAACTTATAGTTCTATTCTATTTGGACAGAACGTGTGTATGAACGGTTATAGCAGGTTTTCTTTTTTCTTAGAATATTGTTATGGAACTTTAAGAACATAATTTTCTTGTGACGTTTGGCATTTTGTGTCTTTTGATGCTTTAGAATTTTTTTATTATATTTCGTAGATTTATGATAGAAGATAACCAGTAATGCTCTCTGCTGCGAATACCCTGCCATGTTACTAAATCGAAAATAATTTTCAACATAAGCAAAGCAGCAAACTTATACCATACTAACACTGGATCATCACATGGGTCAGTGTAGGAGGATTTCCAGTTTTTAGTAAAAATGTATTTATTTCTTACCACCGGGTAGTAAGGGTCTAATGCTTACCAGCCTCTTACAAAATTTTACAACTAGATCCTTACTGTCAAACCTTGTCCGTGTTCCTTCTAGGTTTTGACTTATAGACCCTTACTCTAAACATTTAACGTTCCGTTTTTGTTTATTAATTCGTGTTAATTTTAGAATTGCAGCTAAACTGTAAAACAGTGCAGTTGACGGTCAAAATTGAGACACAGAGACCCTAGGCTGACTCTTACTAACACTAACTATCGCCAGTGTTAATAATAGAAGCAAATCCTTTAATCTTGCAGCTGGCGTTTGCTAATTGGCATTGTTGCATAATAACAATGCTTAAAACAATGTAAAATAATCAATCTGGTCGTTTAGAGCTCCATAACCCCTGAAACACTTGACCAATTAGAATATGCCTTATGGAAAGGGCACATCTACAGACTTGTAAAATGAGCTAAGAACCGGCTTCATAGGACAAATGGTTTTACCTGTAGAAAGGACAGACGGAAGGTACATCCCCAGAACAAGACCAAGAACGAGACCAACAACAAGACCAAGACCAAGAACAAGAAGTTGTTTATTTGGCCCCACTCTGTATCTCGGGTTTGGCTCGCCCGAATTGCAATATTTTTGGAATGCAGACAGGCCTTGACTAGTCAAGGCTGGATTCAAAATTTGGTTCAAAGATTTTTACTTTTGACGGAGTTATAAGCTCTCAAAGTTGAAAGTTTAACAAAGAGATCTTAGGTCGACCCTTACTAACACTGGCTATCGCCAGTGTTAATTATTGCCACGCAGAGGTTTAATGATGCCCATCGGCATTGTCGACCGTTTTGTTTTGCAATCCTCAGTGTCACTCCATCTCGAAAAGTTGTAGCATCTTGGAGCACAGCTGTTCACTACTGTAGTGCACTGCGCTACTTTTTAAACATGACTGCATGTAGTGCAGTAACCTTTTATAATGTTGTTTGGTTTGCAGTGGACTTCGGCGTATAGAATACAGCACTGGGTTTATAAATTCAACCAAATCTATCATTAATCTATCATACATATGATTGAAGTCCTCTCGCCAGCAAAACTAAAACTATTAATTTCACCGATTCTATTCAATGTATTTCGACCAAACTTCGCCAGATAGTAGACAGCAACTTTTCCCAAGTTTATACCAACTCTTATGCAATTTCGTGCAAGAGTAAAAGTACGGAGCAACACGGAAATTTGAAAAGTTCACTTCTTGTTAGTGTTGTTGTTGTTCTTGTGTGAGACGGTTTCAGAAAAAACTACTGCACCTACCTAAAATCTGAAACATGATCTAAGCCAGAAATTTCCCTGGGCTTGATCCTCACAGACACCACTTTTTCGATTGGTCGGCCCATTCCGGAGTTACACGTCCCTGAACGATCATTTTGATTGTTTTACATTGTTTTAACCATTGTAATTAGGAAACAATGCCACTCAGCAAACTCCATATCCATTCTTCGTGCACGCGTTATGTCTTTGCTAAAAAGTCAATTGTTGAAGGGCGATTGTTGTTGGGGGCGTACGGCTACGGACCACGGCTCCCAATAAATATTCGTGAAAGGGATTTTACGATTGTATAGTATCCTCTCACGGCTCAACAAAACTCTCTCTGCTTAGTGCGTGAGAAGACGGCAAGACTCACTGGAACTCTTCCTAGATGGGAGCGAGAAGGTGGGCTGCGGTGAACGTGTTAAATGTGTGCAGAGAGTGCAGCAGTGTGTGATGGATGTGGTGTCAGGAGTAACAACAATGATCAGATGGTGCAATGGTGAGACAGTGTGACAGTGAGTGATCAGTGGTGCATCGAGCCGAGTGAAGCTCGGTTGCTGTATTCTCGTTGTGTAGTGAGGAATTGTGTAACGATGATGTTGTGTATTAGGGTATTTTAGTAACGGGCGCATGGCTATGGGCCGCGACCCGGAATAAACATAGTCGAAAGAATCCGTGTTTCAGCTAAACGATATAGATTTAAACCAAACTAAGCTGCGTTGTGAATTTCGAGGCCTTCGAAATTGACAGCTAAAAACTATAGAATTTCGTATTTATTTCGCAGATGCAGGCTTTTAGAGCTGAGTTGAATTGTTTCAAAGTGTCCAGCAACAATCGACTGCATGCATAAAGCTTTGTAGCGCGACGCCATAGCTGTAAAAAAGGTACACAGATTACAAAAAAGAAACGTCAAGTGCGCCGTAAAAAAGGGGGTTATATGATTGAATTTTCACTTGTTAAAATGAACACGGGATAACAATTGACGATTTTTAATTAAAATAATAATAAAATGAACAATTGCGAAAATTCCATCTGTTTAGGTTACTGTTGTGCTTACCAATCAAATATTTAAAACGTAAAGCACAACAGCACCTAAACAGATGGAATTTTCTCAATTGTACATTTTATTATATCAATTAAAAATCATCAATTTTTATCCGAGTTCAATTTAACAAGTGAAAATTCTATCATATGACCCGCTTTTTTACGGCACACATGACGTTTTTGTTTGTAATATATATATATTTCGCCTGTGAGTAGACTTAATCCACCCAAAACCAAAAATGGTAAGAGAAGCCGCCAAGTTTACAAAAAGGGTCGGCATTTCAAAGTAGTGATATCATTCAACCAGGGAAAGGCCGCCAAGGTTAATCCTATTAGCCAAGTTAATCGCACCTACTAATAGTTTGAAGCTTAAATGAAAACTAGAAGATTGCTACTAGCGGTAGCAATCTTCAAGTTTTCATTTAACATCCAAAGTATTATTCGGTGCGATTGACTTGGCTAATAGGATTAGCCTTGGCGGCCTTTCCCTGGTTGAATGATATCACTACTTTTAAAGGCCGACCCTTTTTGTAAACTTTGCGGTTTCTCTTACCATTTTTGGTTTTGGGTGGATATCACGACTTTCATAGGCATGTGAATGTACAAAAAATCCCACGGTGTAATTGTCACCCCTACCTTTTTTGTCTGGAGGTATTTTATTGTATGAATGTTCTCATTCATAATTTTCACATTTGCTCTTGTCATTCCAAATAAATTAATAACAAGCGTAACAGTAAGGTAATTGCAAGGACCTAATCAATTCCTATGGAATAAAAGATACCCTGTGTCTTATTGAACCAGTAATGAGAAATTTATTCGGGTCGTGGGGCAGATAATTCATTTTGAATTCGCGTACCGTAAAAAAAAAAGATTTGAATTTGGTGGTAAAAAAACCGACCAAACCTTTGCAATAAAAGATATTCCGTCTCTTAGTGAACCACCTATTTGTAACAACAATGAATTCTGACAATTAGGTACTGAAACGATACGTGTGTAACACTTAAGCATGTTATAATCGACTGTTGGATAACAATACAAATAATGGTTACAACAATAATTTTGCACTTACGAGCCACTTCAGGACCACGTGCTTCTAGCTGCAACCCCCATGTTAGAAAAAGGCAATTCCCCATATGACGCTTTACCTGTCTGCCGAAATTTAGATCTGGCAACTTTCCCTAATCAGCTGTAGACGTGTCGTTATACCCTATGAGAATTAACATGGGAACCTGCGGACTAGTTACTAGCCACTAGTTACTAGTTACTAGTTACTAGTCACTAGTTACTACTAACCAGTAACACAAATCAACGTTATTGAGGTCACTTTCTCTCCATGAAGGACACGTTCCCACATTCTCGTGTTGAGTTTTTCTTTGTTACTGGACCCAAGACACCTGATTCAAACGATTTGCAAAGATTTCTACCGCATCGGGAATTTACACCACTATGCTGAAATCACGTATAAGTTGGTTTCAGTTAAAAGACACAGTCTGCTAGTGAGCCGCCATCTGACAACAATTACACTCTAACAATTACGCTCTAACAATTAAGCTCCAACAACAATAAAACGTCTACTTGGCGGCGACACACTAGCGTGTGTCTAGATTATGATGAGGGATTATTAGGGATCAAGATTAAACAAACGAAGCGTCAACAATCAGCAAGAGGGCGAGCAGGCTCATTCTTGCTACGGTAGCGAACAGCCGACAATGAAATGGATATGCGCTCTAACAATTAGAACAAACACTATTGCTTCAATAATAGTTAGGGAGATCGGGGAAAAAAATCGTTCCTTTTTTCATAAAAGCATGAAAATTGGCAGAAAACCTCCTTGTTATCTATTAATAAAGCCTAAGGATGGGGCCACCGGAAATGGGGTTCAGGATAGCGGTGACGCCTTTTTTTTAAAATGGCGGACTAAAATTGCGGCCGCCACACCGAAAAAGAGTCATCATACATTTCAAATTAAATGTCACAAAGGACCCATCTGATGATCTATGGCATACACATATTTTATGCAAGAACGATTTCGAATAAATTACGTCTGTGAGTAATAAGACATGCTGAACACTAGTTTCTACTTCACAGTCACAGCTACAATGACACAAAGCTGTGCATTTAAGGCTGCCCTGAAACATTTGCATCTTCACATCATGCAGCCTTTTTTGAATCCACTGTGAAGTAGTTCACTCAATGACCTTCCTGCTTCTGGCAGTGTTGTCCAAAACGGCTTCCATTCTTCAGGGTCTGTTTAACCCCAGTCACCAGGCGAGAGGAAGTTTTGTACTGCAATCAGTGTCTTTTCCCAATATAAATAGACGTAACTGAACTACGTTATTTCTAGTGTATGATTTTCACTGTTGGCTTATTTCCAATTTTCCTTTCCCAATATCGCAATTAACTCAAATGGCTTTATTCTCTTTAAATCCTTTCCCCATACATATCCTCCTTGGTACACTTTCCTTCTTGTGTGTTGCACTAAGGCGGCCTTAGTTGGTGGAATAGCATCAATAATGCACCCTTTCTTCGTGAAAAAGCGTTCGACGTGCCTGATGAATATCTTTCTGAATGCTGGTCCTGTCATACAGTGCATCATTCCAAGTTGAACATGCATTCATCTGAGATATCCGAGGGTTCAGCAGAAAGTTCAAGGAACATCTTAGTTGCATCATCGAATACTTTCCACCGGTTCCAACATGAACGTTTCCCTCTTGTTGCGATTGATGATGTAGTATCACATCCTGTGTTTGCGTGGAACATCGGTACATCTCAAGACTTTTCATCACCAATTATTGATACAGCAATTTCGTGTGCAGGAATGTAACGATACTTTTGGCCTGAACCGAATGCACCTGTACATCACCTAGCTTAGGCAGTGATGCAATGGCCAGTACAAGTATATCTGTATCAACTGTACACACTAGAATCTTTTTAAAACCTCTTTGCATGGCATCAGCTGTGTGGAGCAATATGCAGGTATCCGCTTTCACATGGTCATGAGGATCCATATTGTTACTATTTATTGCAGAGCAGGGTGAAACATCTTTCCAAAAATGCTTACTACCTGCTTTCCGAACATGGCAAGACTAGTGAATGCTTTACATGAAAACTAAATAACTAAGTTTTATTTTCGTCAACGTGAAGAAACTGTGCCCACTGCTCAGTTCACAGGTAGGCTTGTGTTCCATCCACTCTTCTTCCGATTCCTCTGCCACGCTTGTTCCTGTCATGAAGTTTTAACTGTTAAGACGGTAATCGTCCCAAATAATGTCCACCAAGTTGCTTTAGTTCGCTGGCCTTCCACGTATCAGATAGACGATGACGTTCGGCAACAATAAGGTAAGACTTTCGCTGGTTACCCGAGTGGCGAAGCCACGAGAGCAATAAAGCGAAAGTCTTACCGCATTATTGGCGAACACCATCGTCTAACATATTTGTACAACGACGAGTTAAATCTTTAGTGAACGAGCCATTGTTGCAATAAAGCGACAGTGTTAGCGCATTGTTGCCGAACCATCGTCAAACATATTTGTACAACAACGATTTGCATTGTTAGTAACCGAGCCATTATTGTGATAGCATAACAAGCCATTGTTGGCGGGAATGTTCTTTGTGCAGCAGTTCTTTCTAAAATATTTAAGAACTAAAGAATGGGGACGTCAACCAGGGCTATGGTTGCCAGTTGATAGATGATGACATCAACTTGAATATCATACGTGAAAGGAAAGACACCTTGATGGATTACGTTAATTCCGTATAGTACTGCAGTTGGCAGTTTAGCATTTTATTTGGTGTGTATTCCAATTTGCCTTGGCTAGTAGGTTAAATTAAACTTGTGGTTATATTTCGTATGCCTTGCATTGCCAACATACTAAATAAAACTTAGGTATTTAACGAAAAACGAATGTTCATTTTAACTCTTTCCTTCGGGTTTTTCTTCAGCTGCAATAAATGTATTATTTTGAAAACATTGATATGTATTCGAATATTCGCAAAAAAAATTAAAGGTCGTTTTAGGTTTTGTTTTTGAGTTCGTTTTTAAGTTTTCTATAGTCCCAGTCAGCCCGCACTATGTTTTTATCTGTTCCCCTTTCCCTCCTAACTAATTTGTAGTGGGAATGATCCATGCATTTTGGATTGCTCGCTTGTAACTGGGAGGTGGGTTGGGGGGGGGGGAGGCTACAGATGCATGCAGCAGTTCTTTCTAAAAACATTTAGGAACTAAAGAATGGGGACGTCAACCAGGGCTATGGTATTTTTTTCGGGGGAAGGGGGTGCGGGGAGGTTCGGCTTAATCATGACAACAATAATTGAAAGGAATATTCAAATATTCAAATATTTTTTCGCGAATATTCGAATGTTTTTTCCCTATTCGTCCGACCCCTAATGTAAACATTGCTAGCGGTAGTAGATTTACTTGCGTAAGTAAGAACCAAAGGCCTTCATTTTCTTACTTACGTAAGTAAGAAGCCCAAGTCTGCTTTTTCTATGCCTCGAATTCTTTTTCTTATTAAAAAAAACAATAGTTATTAATTTAAAGTGTGAAATAGTTTAATACTACTTTAGAAACTATTTGGACAGCGATTGTATTTTCACTATAAGTAAGAACCAAAGATCTTTGTTTTCTTACTTACGTAAGTAAGAAACCCACACCTAGCTGTGGTTCTTACTAATGGTAAGACAACGGTTGCATTGTTGCAGCATTGTTGCAACTGTGTGTCTTCATGATATAAATCCACTGCTGCAACAATGGTCCAAAAATGAAAGAGTTGTAGAAATTAGTTAATTAATCATGTAATTAATAAACAATTATAAATATTGTTAGTAATCAAAATCACTTTAATACATTACATATTAATCAAACCTCTAAACACAGAAATCCTTACTTTATTTTATGTTGGCTGAGTCTAAAAAGAACCAAATCAAGTAACTATAGGGAAAGAATTGTTGTGAAACAGGTTTCGATAATATATTCATGGTCAGTCAGACAGGCAGAGTCATGCAACATGAGCAATAGCAAAACTTCTAGATAGATAATGCAAACTCATGCAGTGGCTGATGTAACGCATGCAGTAGGATGATGGAATACATGTTGCAAAGAATCTAAAAATAGTAACATGAGGTAGTGGAAAATGACATCCTGCCTATTCAGTCGAAAAGTATAAAAGGAAAAGAGGAAAGTAAATCATAATCATTCAGACTCCAGCTCCTGACCAAATTGCTGCTTCCTAGATGTGTTCCTTGTGCTCATGCTCAGACCTCACATCCGAAAATAAGCATCATTCTGATTTATATAGAATTATCATAACGTTAACCGAACATAGAATTTATCTATAGCAAGCTAATAATTAGTCTATATATATATATATATATATATATATATATATATATATAT
>JAHWFP010093826.1:0-11429 GCA_023313725.1 Lithobius niger | reverse complement strand
TTCTTTCAATGTTTTTGGGAACATTGAAAGAATCATATTCCAATGATGAATGTGCCATTGGAGCTTAACCTTTAATTTCCCCTCTAGTTTGTTTACATCTTCTCTAACTTCCATCCCTTTGCCAGAGACTAACACTTCATGACCCCTTACAAAGACTAGATGAAAGAACTCTCCCTCCCAATTACAAAATGACTGCATGGTTCCAAATTGGGAGTAGTTGAATTCCGGCTGAGATGTGCTGCAGCTCAGTTTTCTTTTCGAGCTTCTCCAGCAGTGTGCGGTGTGCTTCACTGCTTGACAAGTAGCTCTTGCAGTGAAGTTTTTGTGCAAAAAGGGTATTTTGCACATAACTCTGGCGTTTCTACATGGATTTCCATTCTGTTTCTTGGGTTGGTTGGCAGTTTTTAATGATTACCTACAACTTTCAAATTTGCACTGATGGTCTACGGTGCTTCCTTTAGATGGAGGTCTTCAAGGTCATCGTCTTTACACACATCTGAATCCCCGCTGTTTACTCATTATTACTATAAACTTGTTTTCAGGATATTTGACACCATTTAGGATATATTCAGCAGGGGTGTGCGATACTATCGAATTTCGATACTTTTTCCGATACTGTCTTGGTATCGGTAGTGGTATCGAAATTCAAAACTTGGTATCGATTTTCGTTAGTATCGAAGGTATCGAAAAAGTATCGTTGGTTTAAAAAATATTGCAGTATTAAGAGAATACCGAAGAGGTTTTGGCACAGAAAATTAATTTCAAGAGTTTAGATCGTTGTACATCGTTGTAGACCTGTTTTACCGATAGGCCTAACGTTTAGCAGCAGTTTCACGTTTTTAATGGCCACCTACCTATTGACTCTCTGTGAGTGCAATCCACACCAAATAAATCATAAAATCCCAAAAAGAACGGTGATTACTGGAAAAGAATACCTTACAGTTGATTGCTGACTGTTTATGGAAGCTAAGACTTTATTATTACAACGTTGCTGGTCTTTGTTGTTTACCATCGTTTTACTGCAACTTGAAATTGAAGAGTGCAATGCATGATGGGTATTTTCCGTAAAAATAAAAGTAACTAATTTGTTTTAAACTTAAATTTAAATTTTATTTTATTAAACTGAATATTTTGTGTTAATAAGTTATAAATTTAAATATTTTATTTATATTTGTATACATAATTTTATTTTAATTCCGGAAAGCAAAAATCTTCAGGCATTTTAGCATCACTAAGCATTAAGCACACATCCTGGCAGCAACAATCCTACGCAACGATCTTGTTTTAAACTTAAATTGATTTTTTTTTATTAAACTGGATATGTTTGTGTTATTCAATTACAAATATTAAATTCAAATATATTTTCATACATAAACTTAATAAGATTTTATAAAATGTATACTTAAAAAATACACTTAGTGAAGAAATCCAGAAACCCATCAAATTAAACAAGCACGCAAGTAAAAAAAAAAAAACCCATTTGATTCTTTTTTTCTTAATTACATGTAATATATATAATTTGTTCTGTATTGCTTTATTTGTAATATCAAATACATAAAATTGTAAGTAAATTCCATGTAGCCTAGTCCGAGTTTATTTTTTAATTTCTATGCTGAACAGTTGTCTGTACTACACTAATTACAATTAAGAATTTTTTTCATTAACACTAACAGGCCTTTATTCAAACTTTTAAGGTTAATTTTTTAACGTAACATAGAAGTTCAGCTTAACGTTATTGTCATCTAAAATATCTTTGTCTGAACGGTAATTGTAATGAAGGAATAAAGGACGCTACAGATGAAGTCATTTGACTTTGTCTATTCCTACTGCTTTCTTAAAAAAGGTATCAGTTTCGAAAAAAGTATCGATATCGAGAAAAGTATCGGTATCGAGAAAAGTATCGGTATCGAAAAAGTATCAGTATCGAGAAAGTATCAGTATCGAGAAAGTATCGCGATACCGATACTCAGATGAATAAAGTATCGGTATCAGTATCGAATTGAAAAACCTGGTATCGCACACCCCTGATATTCAGGTTGGCCCGACTTTTGGACCACCCTGTATATATATATTTATATAAAGCTAAAGGTATATGCTATATGGTATAAAGCTATAAGTATATGTATATACTTTCTCACCTGTATTCTTGTTGTGCTCATGGGTGCAAGCGTGCCATTTATAGGAAACACATGAATATCCTTGGATTTTCCTAAAACTGTACTAAACGCATAAGCTTTTTGAAAGTCGTCCTTTGCTTGGCAGTCTTCAGATGAATCCTCCTCAATGACCCTTAGGTGAAAAGCCACCGAGATGGACGACATGTTTTGCAGTGCAATAAAACGCACAGTTGGATAGCCTGAAACAGAATCGGAGTCAAGTTTTTATCACTGAATATTTATTAGCTTTATCCAATGTTAACCACATTGTCTACCTCATGAAACTGCAATGAATGTTTTATACTACGAATTTGTGATTTTGTATTGCCTCTTTTACAAACTACACGTATCAACACAATCATTATTTATTTCAAATCAGACCACTTACTGGTCCACTGCGAGTACGAGTAGCAGATGATAGACAACAGACGTCACACATGCTTCTTTGCACATGTGCCGTAACACACGCAATTTATTTGGAATTGACTACTGACCGCAGCACTGAGCAAGTGATTTTGGCATTGCGAAGATTCTTTGCAAGGCGGGGAGTGTCTGAGGTACTCTACTCAGATAATGTGAAGGAATTTAAATGTACCGAGAAAGAATTACACAGCTTGTCTCTCAGTCTTAAATACTTGAAGATACAAGACTTTACTGCTCAAAAGGGGGCGAGATGGAACTTCCATCATAGAACGAGCAGCATGGTGGGAATATTCCAGGAAAGGCTCGTGCAAACAGCAAAATGTTCAATTTGGAAATGTGGAATTAGAGACTACCAACACTGAAGTAGAGGCGACTTTGAATTACAGGCCTCTTACGTATTTATCCTCCGACACCAGCTCACTTGATTGTAGGTTCTCGGCTAACATTATGGACTTCAGGACTTACTGAAGAAAATCTGAGGGTGATTCTGTGAAAGCACTACTCGACATTGGCAAAGTCGGGTAAAACTAACAAACGACTTTTGGAAAAATTCGCGACAAAAGCTCCTTCTTGAGCTCTGCACATTTCATCAGTGCAAGGACCCAACGAACTGTCATACTCTTCAGCCTGATAATTTGGTCCTAATTGAGGACACTCGTCTACCAAGACAAAGGTAGAAGACTGCTCGAATTATTTCCGTCTTAACCCTTTAACTGGTACGTTAATTTTTTCCACAAAAGTAGGGGTAACCTGGACGAGACTCGAACTAGCAACTTGAAGGAGCTATTTAACGTGAAGCACACGCCTCTACCAACTCGGCCACGGCCGTCTTGTTAAGGGAACCTAGTATTGTTGTCATTTCTGCATTGCTGCCCATCTCGCGCATAGTTTGGACTCCGTTTTTAATACTTAAACCTGTGCTTATGTTTGGCTTGAGTTTGCTAGAGCATAACACTTAAAAGCTTAAAAGGCTGAAAGGAAGGTCCGGTCATGCTCGCTGCACACAGGAAAGGGTCCAGATGTAAAGAGGCCTGTGCAACTATTGTACATTAAAATATTTTGATGTTGATATTAACTTATGTTGGTGTTGGCTAAATAAAATATTAATAAAATAAAATATTAATAATTTGTGTTAATGTCAAACTATGTGCTTACGTACCCATTGTTGTTTTTGGTGTTTGCTTGAAACCTTGGCAAGTAAACCAACTTATCCTGCGGTCTCATTTGTATGTGATCACTTCATGCGTCACAAGGTCCAAAGAAAGGACAAATTCGTGAAGTTTGGATGAATTCGTAATATTTTAATGTGGTTTCTGCCAATAAAATACTTTTAATACAAAATATTTTACAACGTTAAAAAACACCTTCAATTCGATTAGACGGAAGTTACTAAAATCTTGCTTACAAAAATGGCCTGCACCTTAGATTAGACAGTATACGGTAATCATGTTATAAGTTAAAGACGTGTGAACTAACATTGGAAAGAGGCTTTACAGTATTCCCCAAGGCCAAGCATACTTTTAAAGAAGAATTACTAATGTGAGTAGAATTTCTTTTTTACTACGACGGTACTTACCATAAGCAACACTGCCAAAATTCAGTTTGGATGACTCAAATGTCAAGGTAGGGCCAATGAACACGCCACTAAAATAATTTAAAAACAACCAATATAACTTTTTTTTTAAAGTAAATATAATTTCAGCAGTAACTCAGATTAAAAAGCAAACTTACAAAATTAGTAAAGTAAGTGGTTTCGATGCTTTTTCTACATTAAAGCTGAATTCTTCATAGAAATCCCCAAGTTTAGGGCAACTAGCTTTAATATCAAGCACACAAATACCACCAGGAGGAAGAGTTTCGCAGTCAGGGCTAAATTTAAAAAATGTCCCGATCATTGAATGAGACCTCGAATAAGAAAATGTAGCCGGGATCTCTCCCTCATTTCGTATTATTGCCTGAAAAATGAAAACAAAAAAGAAAATGCAACTGTACATTCCATTAGTACCAAAACTCGTCAAATTAACTAAGCAATTAAGGTAGAGCTAACCGTCAACAAAACTCGGAAAAATTTCGGAAAAAAATTACCGCACACTTTCACAATCAAAACAACAGCTTTGTCCTGCGAATTTTCGATACCTTGGGCTGCTGTCTTCTTCGGGCCTCAACGATGTAGCTCACAGTACGAAAATTAACGGTGTTAGAGCTAAGAAATTAGATCTGCTTGTTGCAGAGTTTCCATGGTTAGGCTACCGCTCTGCAATGGTATGCCTTCTGTCTAAGCTAACCAAATGCAGCTGACTAGATCACCCCATTACTTAATGATCAGTTTAAATTTAATTCAGAATTGCGCACATACTTTGGAAATACCCCACATCCAGTACCACTGACGCATATCCCCCACTGGACAAGCTAGTTGCAGTTTAACAGACGACCACAGAGGACAGATTTGTTTAACATCACCCAGCTTCCGTCTTTCAGTCCTTCACCTGTAACACTGGTTCAGTGATTGCCACTACCCCGCTACGACAAGTATTTTTCGGAAAGTATTCATCAATGAATAGACCTTCTGGTAGTGTCTGCCAACTGAATTTTTCTGAACCCGTAACAAACACTGGACAGCCATGCGGCTAAGGGCTCACTGGTACCGCCGCCGTACTCAGGAGCTCGTAACTAGGTGGTCGGGGTGTTCTGAGAAGAGCCGACCAACAGCCCAGCCGCCAGCTTTGTTTGCCGCCTTGGCTCCAACCTTATCTCACAACCCTTCACACGGTTACCAGTTACCACCGCGGGATAGCTCCACCACTCCCCACTTGAGGACTCCCGCATACCACCCAACAAGCTCCGTACAACCTCATTTTGTTTCACTGCTCCCTGTCAACAAACGAAGACAAAGTGGCTGGATAGACTTTCAGACCCTGTCGTAGTATAACAGCGACTCCAGAAGCAGAATGGTGCGAATGAGAAGGAGGACTGTGTCAACCATGGACGCTACGATGAGGTTCACCGCTCCGATTGGTCTGGGAGCTCTGGGCATTTCCACGCTCCTCTTTTCGCATAAGCTTTGCTTGTGCCGATAAGTTTCTTCCAAATTTATGAATTGTGGGAAGATTCATAATTTAAAATGTTGTGTCGCAACAAAAAAATCTTTCCTCCATCGAGACAGCCACCACCCCTCTTCCATTTTTTTAACCAAATCCAAGTTTGCCCTTGTGTAAGCACCATGATAATAATGCCAGTTTTTTTTTACTTGTCGATCTGTCCAAAAAGAAGTGTGCGTACCCAAAACTCCAACAAAGTACGTGTTCGCTCACTTTCACAATAAAGACCACGATATTCCGGTCTTGCAAATTTTCAACAGTAAACTGCTGTCTTCATCAGGCCTAATGAAGAAAAGTTTGGACGATTACATTACAACTCAAAGTACACACTTTTGCGCATTTGCAACTGCCAGCTTCGCATCCTCCCGTATTTATTGGGTGATTGTGTCTCTCTCTCTCTCTCTCTCTCTCTTCCCAGCTACCACTGTCTGCCAATCAGATTGCTCATGCCACGGTTCACCAAGTGAGCTACCCTTGAGTTGCTGGGCCCTGCAAATTTATCAACTCAGCTCCACTCTTTTCATGCAGCTGGATGGCGACGGATTCCAAGCATCAGAGGTGGGGGTCACGAGCTGAATTTGATTTTAGCAGTGTTGTTGTGCCTTACCAGTCTATTTCAAGTTGTGAAGTGTTGTAGAGAACTGCGATGCCGTTGTCCTCAGCTTCATTTCTTACATTCGCCATGTGTTGGGCCATTATTGGGACACCCTTCCTGGTCTCTCCCACATCACGGTGTCGCAGTCCCTGCAAGGAACACAATAGACTGCTTCCCTGGTATTCCAAACATTCCCTACGTTTTCTTCATCTTTCAATCTTTGTGTGTCTCACTTTTCCTTTCTCCACTCGTTAATCCTTCTCGTTATGCCATCGACATTCTTTAGAAACGTTGCAAAACCTTGCTGTCTCAACATATGCTGGACGGGGCCTGTAACTCCTTCCAGGCAGATCAGAGCCACTCGGGGCACTTCTTCCTCCCTTATCTTTCCGTCGGACCCCCCCCCTTCCTTCCTTCCTTCTCCTTTTCTTTCCTTCTCAGCTCCCATGATGCACCAGGCTTTCTTCATCAACCTGTTCAAAAGTCTAGCGGGGTATCCAAGCTTCAAAAATCTTCTTTTCGACTTTTAAAGTGTTGATACGCTAAACCTTTGGTGCTGGAGTTCTGACCATCCAGACGAATTTGCCAATTGGTCTCTGGGGTGCCCCGACAAAAAAGGCATGGCTCTCCCAATGGCCATCGGTTTGACATTTCGCTCAAATTCAAATTTTCCATTCTCCAATCTCCTGAACTTCAGATCATTCACGGATTCCTATATGAAACCGTCACCGGCTGATGGATTGGGATGGATGGTTCGACAGCATGATCACCCAGATCCCCGATTATTGCCCGCTTGATTTTTTCTTGTGGCAGTACGTACAAAACACCCGTTGCAAACATTGAAACACTAGAGGATAATACCTGTTATAGTGACAGTAACTGAAGTGATGTTTACCACTACACGGAGAGAAATTGAATATTGCCTTGATGTGCTCCTGACCACAAACGGAGTAAATGGAGTACCTAGTGGAAAAAACTTTACGAGTTAAGCTTCGTTTTGCAGAAACCATATGTTTGTACCTAACATAGTTTGTGTTTAAAAATTTTTGTAATCCGGTAAAGACTTTATGACCACCCTGTATTTTGGCATATTATAGTGGCACCAAAGCGGCAACAAAGTTTTAGTCGCGTGGAATGTGCCATTGCCGGCGTTTGAGCTTTAAGAAAAAAAAACAATCCGTGTCTACTAAACCAGAAAACTTTAAACCAAATAATGATAGGTTCTTAATTTCGAAGCCCCCAATGGGCGTCGAAATTGGCAGCCTGATATTTCCTAAACGCTGACTTCCAGAAAGGAGTTGAATTGTTAAGTGGGCGGCAACAATCGTTGCTTGCAACAATTTCGCAATGTGCGGTACCGAGGTGAATTGTTTCAAAGGATTAACTTAAACATCGGATTACTTGCTTACTGAATGCTGGATTTCTCAGTGATAGGACTTTGTTTAATCTTCGGTCAAACATACGCATGCGACTTTTCCGGGGCTGTACCAAAGGAGAAACTTCACAAGGCGACGTTTTTGGCAGGAGAGGGGACATGTATGCGTGTCCGGGAGGAGGCAGGAGTGTGGGGAATGGGGTTAAAGTAATTGTGGGGAAGGGCATACATGGGAGCCATTCACACGTTCGGTCTTTGGTTTGATAAATTTAAAACTAAAGACCAAACACCTGCGGTGCCGGAGGGAAGCGGTGAGATATTCAGAACCCACACTGTGGAAGTGCAGGAAGGGGGTGCAACGGGGTGCGGCACGGGAGGGGGGGGGGGCCCGGGGGTGCGGGAGGGGGGGGGGGGGGTGCGCAGCATGCGCACGGGCACAGCTAGTGCTACAATAATGTAGACATTGCCCTAAAATTACAACAGTAAGATGAAGTAACATTAGTTTACAGGGACGTAATTACTGAAACTTCATAATTTTGTCAAAGGCTAGCCCTTATAATACAAATTGAAAAACAAAGTAGTTTAAAAAAGAAAAAGAAAAAAATAATTTAGAAAACGAATAATAATTAAAATCGAGATGTTCTTTCCCAATCCCAAAATAGATCGAAATCGAATCGAACGCAAAATACTAAAACCGCACACCTCTAGCCACAGGAAGTAATTACTCCCCCCCCCCCCCCGGTACAGCAATTTTACTGTTAATGTTCCTTCCCAAATTCTCCAAGGTCATGTTTCCTGTCAGTAGAATGCCCTACGCGGCATTATGCCGTCAGTAAAGTGGGGGAGGGGGGAGGGGAACTCGTGGACTACTGCCATAATATCTCCCATCAACCCATCCAACAGGCCCACCACAGCAAGAAATAAGCATACAAAAGGAGTAATGGAACCGGAACCTATGGGACTTGGGCATCAACCGGTCTGCCTACACGATAACCCGTACCACACAGTGACATTACGTCTCGTGAACAACTATCGCAATACATGTTGGAAGGAAGGCATCACCAGGTACAGAGTTGGTCAGGAGCCGTCTCTCCTGGCTCTGATCATCACCAAGTCTGACCATCCTGTCGGTGAAATCACGCACTTCCCCCACTTGAGCTAAGTGATCACATTTCTATGGTTTTCACCCTAGAAACTCCTACCGCTATCAAAGAAAGCATCACAAAAAAGCTTGCCTACAAACTGGCTGATTATGAACTCCTCAACAGTATGATTAGCAGCATTGACTGGGTTTCCGAATTTGAAGGACTCAACAGTGACGAGCAGTGGGACTACTACTACTTTCTGGACAGTGTTAACACTCTTGTACCCGTTATGAAGCCAAGAAGAAAGCAGTTTCCATCCTGGATTTTTTCACCAGCTGTTTCCACTGCTGTGAAAAAGAAGCGAAGGGCATGAACAAGGGTCAAGAGAAAGCAGACTCCTAGCAATTTTGCCGAATACACTGATCTCTGAAACGAAGTTAATACCCTTACAAGAGAGGCAAGGAGGAATTAAGAAGCGAATCATACAAAAAACGCCAAGAAAAACCCTAACAACATCTTTAAGTATGTGAAATCACAGTCCAGCAGGTCACAGGCAGCCTCCTCAATCACTGTTGATGGTGTCACCCATAGCTATGATGCTGCCACTTCTAGTGAATTCAACAAATATTTTCATTCCGTTTTCGCTACTCCTTCAGGAAACACCAATTTCACTGGTGGGATGGCTGAAATGGAAGAACTCATTACAACTGACATTGTCCTCAAACTATTGTCTGAGACTGACATTGAGAAAAGCCCTGGTCCATATGACATCCCCCCTTAATTCTGAGGAACTGCTGTAGTGGGCTGGCTATTACTGTCTCGATCATTTTTTGCACCTCACTGGCATCTGGTAACTTTCCCAAAGCTTGGAAAGACGCCCACGTTGTTCCTATTCTAAAGAGTGGGCCCACTAACTTAGTGACAAATTATCGCCCAATCTCACTTCTGTCTATTATTTCTAAGCTTCTTGAGAGAATTGTTGTAGACTTCATTGTTGACTTTTGCAAAAGAGAAAAGTTTGGTGTAAGGAGCAGCATGGTTTCCTTACTGGCAAATCTTGCCTAACTAATTTACTGACTGCGTGCTGTTAATGACTGGACCAACCTTCTTAACGACGGTATTCCTGTTGATGTTGCCTTTTTGGACCTAAGGAAAGCTTTTGATGTCGTTGACCATGCCATCCTGTTTAGTGTCTTAGAAAAGGTGGGTTTGCCACATGGACTAATTAGCTGGATTGGTAGCTACTTAAGCGATAGAAGACAAAGAGTGGTAGTGAGAGGCACTTATTCCACCTGGCTAGCCGTGACTTCCGGTGTGCCACAAGGCTCTGTTCTGGGGCCAATCCTTTTTCGCCTTTTCATTAATGATTTGCCAACAGTTGTGGATTCCATTTGCCTCCTCTTTGTTGATGACCTGAAGTTATACCGCCCAGTCATCAGCGAAGAGGACACCAAAGTTTTCCAAGAAGACCTCCGTAAAATTCATGACTGGGCCACTGCTCATGGCCTGCAGTTTGGTTCCATAAGTGTGTCACTATGCATCTCGGTCATAACAATATAAGTGCCAATTACGTTTTTGGTAACTCTACAATGGAACCCATCACAGAAAAGCGTGAATTGGGTATCATCATTGATAACAGGCTCACCTTCAAGCAGCAAGTTGATGCTGTCATTAATATCACATAGGATGGGAGGTTTTGTACTCTCAGGTTTTACATATCTGACTCCAACTACTACTAAAATCCTGTACACAACTTTCGTGCGCCCACTCCTGGATTACTGTGTCCAAGTTTGGAGGCCCCACTACCATATCCACCTCAGCCGCCTCGAACGTGTTCAGCGATGGTTCACCAAAAAGTTCCCCAAAATTAAGCACCTGCCATACCAAGCGCGACTCAAAGCCTTAAACCTCACCACTCTTGAAGATCGCTACAACAAAGGTGACATGATCCTTGTGTACCAACTACTCAATCAACTACTGGACATCGACTACGGAAACTTTCTTGAACTTATTCTCAGGTTACAAACACACACGAGGCCACTGTTATAAACTGCAAGGTGAAACCTGACACAACAACACCAGACACTTCTTTACTGAGAGAATTGTAGTGCCTTAGAACACAATGCCACTTCGAGTGGTAACTGCACCTTCCCTGTCAAGCTTCAAGGCTCGCTTTGACAGCATGTAACGAATGGGGTTGTCTTTTTTTTTTTGGGGGGGGGGAGGAAATTGGCTCATGAGCATGCTCAAGCCAGATTTTTTCTTTCGTATTGTATTGTATCCTGCGTGGGAGTGAAAGTCCCAAGCACCACACCCTACCCCTACTCAATTGCCCGCTAAAATGAGCCGACGTACAAATCCAAGTTGAGTGAGTTGAACTTATCCAATTTTGAACACTATAATAAAATTCGAAATACACACTACCACCCCAGCAGAACACTCCAGTCAAACTTCAGAGTTCACTGTAAATTTTCGGCGAGTTCTATCGCCTTCTTCAGAGCAATAAAATTAACGTAAAAAAAAACGAAAAAGCACTACATCACATTACAATCGTCTGCTAGAAAACATTCTAAACTCGGCGCTAGTCTGCAGTACCACTAATCTCCGTCGTGCGTTCGATCTGGATACCCCACTTTTTTTCCAAAGCGACGCCCAAGTCCGGCCCAACTAGATGGTTAATGTTGCAAAAGCTTGGGT
>JAHWFP010093823.1:0-12352 GCA_023313725.1 Lithobius niger | reverse complement strand
AGCGTTCACTCGTATTGCACCCAGCTATACGTAAATAGCATGTTACAAAAAGATCGTTTGCAATTGATGCAAAACCCGGGCGAGAGGATCCTCCTCGTTGTTTTGGTCCCACTTTGAGTGGCTTCGGTTTACATGTCACGTAAAAAATGGTGGATGAGTTTTCCCGCTTTGCGTCCGTTAAGGGAATTGTGGGGAAGGGAGATAGCGCACCATGTGGAGAAAAAATTCGGAACTGTAATACGAAGCATGAAGCTTGCTTAAGGGTTGCACGGGAGTGTTGTTAGTCGTTTGTCAGTGTGATGAGAACTAGTCGGCGTTGGCAGCCATTGAGGCTGATGCCTGTTGGGGACCATGTAAAAAGAAAAGGGGTGAAACGGATTATAGGTTCCTCCTTGATGTTTGTTGTTTTATTATTATTATTATTTTTTTTTTTGTGTGATTAAAATGGTTTTGGGATCGGAATCCAGTTTATGAAGAAAAGTTTGCTTCGGACGTTCACGTGTGAAATCCCACAGATGGTTCGCACTGTTGAAGAGTCGGGCATGCAAATTTGTTATTCGTCTAAATGTTCCGCAGCTGCAGAATGACGAGAGTAGTTGTTAAGAGTTGATTTGATTGTTGTGGGTGCAGAATCAAGATTAGTGGTTGAAATGTGGGTTTGAAATTGCAATGAGACGTACTGAACTTGTTTGATGGATTGTCCCAAAGTGTTATTTGTAAACTGGTACAATGCCATCCAGTCGGCGTTTGACAGCCGTTGAGGCTGACGCCGGTTGAGGTCCGTGGAAAGAAAAGGAGTGAAACTGATTGTGGGTTCCTCCGTTAGGATGATGTTTTTTTTTTTTTTTTGGGGTAAGATGGTTTTGGGATTGAGATGCGGCTTGTGATGAAGAAAAATTTGCTTTGCACGTTCGCGCGTGAGATTTCGCACATGGTTCACATTGTTGAAATGTCAGGTATGCGAATTGGTCGTTCGTCTAAAAGTTACATAGTTGCAGGATGACGAGAGTGGTTGTTGAGAGCTGAATTAACTGTTGTAGATGCAGTCTCAAGATCAGTGGTTGAAATGTGGAGTTGAAACTGCAATGAGACGCAATGAGCTTGCTTGATGGATTGCCTCAAAGTGTTGTTATTTGTAAACTGATGCAATGCCATCCAGTCGGCGTTTGACAGCCGTTGGGGCTGACGCCGGTTGAAGGTTGACAAATCGAGATCATTGGCTTGAATAGTAATGGAATGTGTTGGGTGGTGGCGTTGATTCTTTCTTTTTTTTTTGCTTCGGATTGATTGGAGAAAGATTCACTACGCGAGTGGGGCTTTAGTGGGATGATGCAGACGTGTTCGTGTTCTAATCCTGCGTGCGAGAGCGGCTAGTGTGTTGACGTAAAGTTGGAATGGGCGTTAGTTGACTCGTTTATGAAAACACAGATCGCACGAGCCATGAAAACGTGAACATGGACGGTCCGGATTCTTGGGAGAGTGAGAGGTCAAGTCGAGAGGAGGTTCAGATGATGAACGGTGAAATTTTGAAGAAGACGATTGATAGGAAGGTTTTGTTTTCTTATTCTTTTTTGTTGGATTGTGAATGTTTTCGTGATGGATTGACAACAATATTCAAGATCAGCAGACGATGGATTGCGAGGCTTTTTGGAAGAAGCACTTCCGGTCGGCTTTCCGGTGGATTGGGCCATGGTGCAATCCGCTTGAACGACATAGGAAACCCGAGAAATGTGAAAAGATGGATTGGAGAAAGACGGATTGGCGATCTTGGACGATTTGTTGTAGCTGGAGGGACGTGACGAGATGGCTTGTTCTTCATTATCCTTTTCATTCACTTTCCTTCGTGTGTTGTTCCCTGCTTGGGGAAGTGTGTTGATAAAATCAGCCGCATGGTGAGGTAGAAAGGTGGCGTGACGGACTGACTCGGAGTAGTACGCAATCCAAAAATGAGAAATGATGGATTGAAAGAAACAGAATCAAAGGTCTTCGACTTGCGTAATAAGGGGCGAAGCCGTCTAGTGCAGCGATGGCCACAAGATGGCGTATAACTTGACATCGAAAGAAAATGCTTGGCGGAGTTCACGGATTGTACGATCCACCGGAGATTGGTTCGGTCGTCATACAAGTGGGCTGGTGGTCGGTGACGAGAATTGAGACATTGTTCAATCCGCTTCGTGCAACAGCAGTAAATCGAGGTCGTGATCGACGGGCGCCAGAAAAGGAGACGAGTCAAACGCCGTTTTACAGGATCGATCAGAAAACGGGATACAAATAGTGAAATGAAGAATCATCTGAAAAGGCAGTGAAAGAAGAATTAGGTACGAAAAATGGGATCGAGAGGTCCGAAGGACCGATCCAGAGAAAGGTAGGGCACGCTCAAGAGCGTGTGCTTGCAGGGCACGCTAGAGGAAAATGGATGACAATCGACCCGAGTCATTGTCTATATGGAGGCACTGCACACACGCGCATGCGCAGTGAGGGTTACGGAGCTGGCCGACGGTCTTCTTTTCCATCCTCTAGGGTAAAGCAAACTTCGGGGCAGAATGCTAAAAATTCACAGGTATTGTAAATTTCCGAACGGCAATAGAAATTAAATTTTCAGAGAACAAATTTTTTCGTAGTTTTGGTGTTTATTCTGAAGGAGATTGGAGTTCAACGAAAATTAATTGTGTGTTTGTTCTTCGTTGGTGGTATGGTGTTGTTTTGGAGATGTCTTTGAAATACCACTGTGTCAACCGGTTACCGGTGTTTTCAACAACACTACCACTTTGTTGGTTTCCAAGAACGCGAGTGGCAGGCATTTGAGAGCCCCAGAGTCTCTTGCTATCAAGCATTTTAAAAAATTGGGAGTTGAGCTAGTGTACCTCCAAATGCCATCTCGCCCGACTATTCAATTTATCGTAGAGAGAGAGAGCTCACCAAACTGCTAGAACAAAGACAGAAGTCAACGCCGCAACCTGGCAAATATTGGAGGCAATGACGACGACGGCGGGTTCGATCTAACGCTGACAAAAGCAGTCAATTCAAGCTTTCAAAATCAAGTGTAAGAAACCTGACAAACAACAAATTGACTGTTCAAAATCTTTTTTATAGTGATTTGTCAAAAATTTACGGATACTGTCTTGTGAATAACCCGTTTTGAAATTTGTGCGTTTTTTTCCTTCCTGACAAAGCCTTCAGACCTTCAAAGTTGCTCATTTTAATTGAGCAGTATCGCACCAAATTCTCATTTCATGGTTGAGAATGAAAAGTACCAAATATCTAAAGAATGAGTCATTCAGCTTCAGCTGAAAGTTTGAGGAAGTAACTAGCAAAGGGATTAAACAACGCCGGTTTACTTGTAATATCTTTACTGAGTACTGCACTACTGCAAAGGTATTAGAATTGCTGGACGTTTTAAAACTAGTGGTGTAACGATGAATCAATGACAGAATTCCAACTGGCCTATTGATGACTGATGAGCATCCTGTCCAGTGTTAAACCGACAGTAGTACAGTCTCAATGCCAGCAAACCCAGGTAAACAACATTAAAAAGCACCATTAAAAAGACAATTCAAAGTGCTAGCAGCACGCACAATGACGTAAGCTGAAGAAACGGCTCGCTAAGTGGGTAATCTATTTAAATATTGTTCTTTGAATCTTTATATTAGTTACGAAAGTCGAACGGATTTTCAAGTTATTGGCCTATCAGATTAACGTCTTTTACACATCCGTCCAAGTCGGATTGGGCAACTGACCTTTGTTAATAACGACTGTGACTAAAACAAAATAACACACTTCATGATTTATATCACGGTGGGTGTGTTTGTGCAACCATCTCGCTTTGTATTCTTGTAGCACAAAGCTAGAAATAAATTTAAAAGCTTAAATTTTTAAAACGCGATGGTTGAAACTGAGCAGTCAGGAAACTACCAAAATCAGAGTATAAAGAGGGAAATAGCAACTACAAAGAAAGGCCTTCATAGTTTTAGTTCCGCTCAGAAAGTTTAGCCTTCACATTCCCACTCCTTTATATTTTGCCTTTGGTATGACCCCTGAAACGAGATTGTTGTGAAAACACGCCATTATTAACACTTTGGAGCCTGCCATATTGTTTCGCGCAAGTCCGCCGGTCCTGACAGTTTTAGCATCTTACAAAAAAAATCACAACTCAGTTAGTTTTTCACCGATTAACACAATTTTTTTTTAGATAGTAGATGAAGTACACAGTTTTTGGAAAGTTAGGTGACAATTAAAAAAAAAAATTATTTCTTTTTGTAAAAAAATTATTTCTTTTTGTAAAAAAATTAGGGAAAAAAAGAAATATTTGTGTTTCGACAAAAGTACGACGAACGCATACCAGTGACAAACAAAGCTGCTCAATCTGAAAAAAAAACACTCCAAATTAGCCATAATAATATTTGTTCACTGTAGCCTAATAACTTTCTGGCACTGAATTCGAGCCTCTCTGTGACGTGTTAGTTTCAATGAAATCGCCAGTTTCAGTTTCATTTTCGTCTGACAACGCCATGTTGAATTTCACTTCAAAAAAAGACGCTCCAGCTAGAACCCTAAAAACAGAAATTCTACTGCATGGTGCTGCCATCTAGCGATTGAAAAGTGAACTAATATGTCCAACAAAGACTCTGGCAGAGGCACAGCGAACGTACTGCCCTCCACAGTTTTGCATAGCAAATCAAAAATGTGAGCCGTACTAGTACGTCCTTAGGCACTTAGTAACAATTAATGAAAACGTGAAAACAAAGGGAAAAAAATGCTTCACTGGTTTTGTTGCTTTTTTTCTTGGGCAATTTAAAAAAAGAAAGTTGTTTCTCGGGCGAAAAAAATTTTTTTCCATGCAGCGGGAGGTTTTTTTTTTTACATTTTTGTTTTTATCCACATCAACAACAATAATTGCTGTTGTTAAAGAGATAGTAGATAGAGATAGTAGATAAGCGATAGTAGGTAGTAGTAATAATATGAGTAATAATGACATGCTCTGATCCCTATTGTTGGTGTGGTGCTAGTGATGGTTTTTTTTTTGTCCAGTGTCTCGTAGTCGTATTTTGTTGCAAGCGCTACGGTAAATAGCAAGGAAAATGAAAAAAAGGTCCGTGCGGCGGGTTTTAGGCGGTGCAGCGATGCCTGAGAAACAACTTTTATTTTTTTTAATGGCGTTGTTGTTGTAGGTTAAATGTATAGTTGACTTGAGTCCAATTTCAACAGGCAGGGTACAGCGTTTCATCAGGAAACCATTAGTAACATTGTCTTATTGTTTTATTGACAACTAAAATTATTTTGTCTTTCATGTATTTTTTGTTTCATGTTGTTGTTAACTTGTTAGGTTAGGTCATTTACATTGACTCGAACCGCACCTGGAAGATATTTTTGTGGCTTTTTTCCTTGTCCTTTGGCTGTTTTCTCAGCTCAGTTTTTCCCTTAGGATTTTTTTCTGTATGGCATTTATTTTTCCACAGATTGCTAGTTTACAACCTACAACCCCTCCCCAAGCAAAATCCTTGATCCATCCCTGACTGAGTCAGTATAGCTTTGAATTTCCATAGCGGTAGTTGATAAACGAAGAAGTAGTTCAGTTAGTACACTAAAATCTCAACTAATGGATAGCCTAAGCCAACCCTAATTTTAATTTAATTTTAATTTCAACAGCCTTAGTTTTTACCATTTTTTTTTAAATTCATCCATTATTATTTTTGAATCTTGTTTCACATAAAAATCAAATCAGGTGATAAGATTCTGGGGCATTATGTAATATTTAACTATACCCCTAATTTCATATCAATACAACAATTTCAGAAGGAGCTAGATAGTAGCAAAAAAAAAAAAAAACAGTTACAAATAAACATTGGAAGAATGAGACAATCAGAATGCGTGTCAACAACCCAATGTTAATGACCCTGCACGTCCTAGCACTTTTAAAAATCCAACTCTTTTGGGTCAGAAAACTTACCAACGGTTGTGGCCCTTCAATTTCCGAAAATTCAGCAACCAGTATAAAATCTTCATTAGTGGCTGATAGTGGACGCATAAGACTGGCCTTTGGTAGCCCTGGATTAACTCTTGCCGGTAAGATCTCCTCTTGACTCGACAAAAGGTAAGGTGCATATTGCCCATCATCATCCAAGTCTTGATTGTAGGCGGCAACTTCTACGTAACTGCCATACATTCTTCAGAACTTCCTAAACTGACATTAACCAGCAAACGTAAGTATCACCTTGCACTCAAACCTCAGTCAGGGAAGCAATTGAATTCACTGATAGGTGCATATGTTGATACACAATGTACTGATAACCGATCTGAACCTCCTAGTCATCACTGATAAATGTGAGGGTCTGTGTAAATACACCGGTAAACATGAAACGAGGGCAACGACCAAGCAAGTGTGTTGACGCCTACAGAAATCCATTGCAGGACAAGATTTTGGCTTTCAAAATAAAGACTTGTAAGTTTAATTCATATTTAGAAAAAAATCCAAACTTCTCAACCACTTGAAGTGAATAAAACCTGCCATTTTTTCCCTTAATGGACTGACTTTTATATCCCATTTTTAGTTTTACTTGAAACTGCTGGAAGTTTTCAGTCTGACCAATGGAAAAACTGTAAACTTAAAATGATAATATGTCCGCGAGCCCATTTGGACGCATCCGTCCTACAAGGCTTAATATGAGATTTTTTTTACGCAGTGGCTCCTTCTACGTCCACCGTGGCTCACTTCCTTTCACATTTCACAGCTGATTGGTCACAAACTTAGGGGCGGACCTTAACGTGTGACATGACTGCACTTTTCCCGTCAAAACAACAAACATTCTGGCTCATAAAATTGAGCAAGAAACTGGATGTGAATGGTCTATACATTCCTATCCAAACAAATTGCTAAAAACACGGGCGTGACTATATTTTCGCGTCAAATTTTAAATTGTGCAAGAAACTGGACGTGAATGGTTTACATTACTGTCTAAACAAATTATTAAAACTAAAAACAAGACGTGGCTCTAATATTTTTACGTCTAAATTACATTGAGCATGAAACTGGTGGGGGGGGGGGGTCGAGGAAATTCCGTAACAGAGTAACCTGATTACAGTGGCGCAGGCCGATTTTTTCAAAATTTTGGGGCAATGTTTTGTGTGTTTTGTCTCCAACTTTCTTAATGGGTTATTGGAACATTGCAAAATAAATAAAATGGTAATAGAAATAAACACTATAGCCTATTAAAAATCTTTTCAAGTGTTCTGGGTCCATGTTTTTAATATTTTGGGGCAATTTGGGTTCGGTTACAGGGGCATTTAGAAAACGGAAGTGAAACTGACGTGAATGGTCTCAAGTCCCGTCCTAAAGAATTATTAATACTATAAACACGACCACGTACATGACTAGTATTTTCACGGCTAAAATTTAAACTGAATTTGCGTTACTAGATCGATGTAACTCTACATATCATATTTATGAAGCGGGAAGGGGGACATAATAATTTTGTCACGTTTACCATTCACGTCCAGACTCTTGCTCAATTTACACATGAAAATATTAGTCATGTCCTTGTTTGTAGGTTTTTTTGGATAGGAAAATCGACCATTCACGGCCAATTTCATGCTCAATTTTATAAGCTGGAACATTTGTTTGGA
This sequence comes from Lithobius niger, assembly GCA_023313725.1. Lineage (NCBI taxonomy): Eukaryota > Metazoa > Arthropoda > Chilopoda > Lithobiomorpha > Lithobiidae > Lithobius > Lithobius niger. The sequence goes on along the minus strand of JAHWFP010093823.1, from coordinate 4,732 downwards.
CGGGAAAAGTGTATATAGTCAGGTCTCACGTTTAGCTCCACCCCCAAAACTCGCGACCAATCAGCCGCAAGATGTGAAAAGAAGAAAACCACAGTAGATGCAGAAGGAGCCATATCCTTTTTTTTAAAAGTCTCTCCTACCCATCCCCCAACACCACAATCATTAAATGGCATTGACAATAATTTTTAAGACTGTACTGAACGGAACATGGCCGAACAGAGGGCGTTCGGTTCGGTTTGATGTTCAACCTTTTAAAAGAAAACACTGACCCAAACGTATTTCTGCTTCTAGTTGACGAAATTTTGGTGTTTGACACCCATTTTGAAGGTTTTTTTTCGCCCGCTTTCTAACTGTCTAAACCGCACGTTTCAAACTCTAATCGTTCAGAAGTTATGAGGGGAAAATTTAGGGGAGGGAAATGAGGGTAGAGGAGATTGCTTGTATTCGAAATGAGTTTCCACATCTGTGCTCTTTCGAGTCCACGTGAACATGCCTGCATTCGTTAAGAAACTTTTACTTTGGTAAATGTATGAATCTTTGTGAACTGAGTTGGTTTGTAAACATATCATTTTAAAGGTAGGCATTTTGTGTCACAGCACATTGACATTAGCGCACCCTAAAACGGATCACCGGAGGACTTTACTTTATTTCAGAATGCACTGCAGTGCGGTACAGGCTGTGCAGCAAAAGACAGTCTACAGCAAGTATTTGCGTACCAATAACAATTGTGGGATAATTACAATTACATTAATTTCTTGAATTTTGAAAAAGTTATAAATGAAAAATTAATAAAAATAAATTAAATCATTTAGAAAAATATATATCTGTAATAACAAGTGTGTATATATGTATTTCTATTATTTGCACACTATTCCAGTTTTCTTAATTACAATAAATGTATAATTGGAAAAATACAGGAGTTGCATTTCATGCACGGAATTTCCATGACATAATTTCGACGACATAAAACCAACAATTCCGACAATTTATCAATAGATCAGTTTCGTTTATGGTTTGGTGAACCGTATTTTGAAAGGAGTCTTTGGAAGGGTCTTGCGTTTTGTTTTCCAAGTACAATTTTAGCCGATTTGGGTTTACATCAGTTTGGTCCAAAAAATGAGATTTGGCGTGGTGCCCCATATCTAAATAATTACCCTCGTGATTTCAAACAAGTTACGCTTTTTATCGCTTACAATTTATCACAAGCAGCATCAATTTTCAGCATACAAGAATCAAAGCCAAATCGCAATCCGTCATTATGGTACTTCTTGATTCAAAACAAAACAACAACATACTAACGTCATTTAACGCACGTGCTTCAACCGGAAATAGCACCAGTCGCTCAACGATATAGAGAGTTTAACAGGCGGAGATTATTTCCGTTTTTTTTTTATTTTTTTTTTACCTCTGTAGTGCAGCACATGGAGGAAAGAGATAGAGCTCCATGATGCAGCAAGACGTTTCAACTATCGGGGTTGGTCGGGTCTTTTAATGATAGAACAGTGACACGACGTAGTATTATTGTTGTCTATGCTGGAGTTAATGGGTTTGCTGCAAGGGGCACTACAGAGAGAAACAGAAGGGCGTCATACTGAAGCCCATGCTGTTAAGAGTGATTTCTTAGACCTAAAACGCGCGATTTTTGTTGTTGGAGAAAACAACGTTCTTTTAAGCCTAAGAAATCTGTTCTTCTGTTGTTTTTCCCTCCATTTTTATGTAGTGCACCTTGTAGTTATGCCCTCCAAAACCAATACTGGTGCCAATATGGCGGCAAATGTCACTGCTCTATACCAAGGCCCGCTAAGATAGTAGCTGTACTCCACTCAGAACAGCACAGCTACTATCTCAGCGGGCCTTGCTCTATACACTACCAGAGCCCCCTAAGAAAGAAGGGGGCTCTGACACTACAAGATATTAAAGGGATATACCTCCCAGCGCCATTTTCCTCGATCCTCCACATCAAGTACGGCCTCAAAGGTCTATTTACTTACAGTTAGTCTTTCCCTTGCTAAAAATACGTTTTAAAATGTGGCGTCTAGGAGATTTTCTGTTGAATATTACTAACTTTATTTACGTTCGTCCAAAAATCTAGAAGGCTAATGCAGTAAAAATTAAAATTAATTATTTCAATAGATCGCCGAAGCAAAATTATAAGATACTATTCTAGAAAATTATAAATTCTGATTTTAAAATACAAGAATCATTTCGGTTTTTGACGACACAATCAATGGGTTCACGCTGGCTGGACTATTAGGCGCAATGCCAAATGAGACAGTAGCTTCGTTTTTCGCTGCGAGGAACGAATCTACCGTCTCAGTTGACCTTAGCGGTGATAAATCCGCGGATGTGATCGTCGCGTGGGTGCTAGGACGATATATGGTAAACTGGTGGGTGTTGTGAGGTACAGGGGCTAGGCACACGAATTGCGTACATGCCGGAACACTCACGCCACCCCGCGAGCGGGGTGGCCTGAGTGTTCCGGCATGTACGCGATTCGTGTGCCTAGCCCCTGTGTTGTGTTGTGAGGCGGTATGTTGCTTTAATTTGAACAAAAAGCAGTTTATTTACGTACTTTAATCACGATTTTCTGAAACTTATTTGCAGAATTATGAAATCGAACGCAACATAAACAGTAAATTAATGCAAGGCCACCCCTTGTTTCTATCTCGTTTCTGATTGTTCGATACAGGGTGGTTCGATAGTTGATTGGTTTGTAGTGTTAGCGGCCCCCCCCCCCCCCTTCCCAAGCCAGTGCTTCCTCCCGTCACTTTTAATTTCCCTCTTGTCCCTGTGCAAAAAAAAATTTCCTTTTTTACTTCCCATACTTAATTTCCTTTCATTTCACCACTAGAATTTGTAATTCTTCTAATTTTTAACATTTCTTAGTTTTAAACAAAAATTATAAGCCCGTTTTAATGGCACAGGAGCGCCACATATTGACGCGAATTGAAAATAAAATTAAAACTACTTTTATTGGAACAAGTAAATCCTCCTGCCAGAAGTGTCTTGTAAAAATTAACACTCCCACAATTTTCGTGATTTTAGTTTTAATGAATCAGCAACAGATGAGAAACACTAACCAAATTTTAATTGGGGTTGGGTAAGGGTTTAAAATGTTAACATGCGTTTGCTGGAGTAGAAGTTTCGAAATGTGGTTCTGGATGGAGAGAAGATCGTTGAGTCTCTAGAGAAAATTGCAATTTGCAAACAAAACACATAAGTTCCTCATTTTTTGCCCTCTGAAGAGTATTTTTGCCCTAAAACTGGAAAAGATTCCCTGTAAGTGGAAGCACTCCCCAAGCCCGGCGAGCATGGTTTGTTCATTTATGAGGTGTACTGCCTGAAGCGTAATTTGAATGCCATGTATACGGGCAACCATCTAAAATTAAGCTAGATCAGACGATTATGACGCGACTTTTCGCACGACCTACGCAGTTAGTACATGCAACAGCGTGTTTCTTCGCAACCTGAGTTACATAGGTCAATTTTCAAAGGCACCCTTGGTGACGGTCCCAAACCAATCCTCGAAGCAGACGACGCTTACTTTTACGAAGCTAACAAAGAGGTTTGTTTCAACTAGCAGTAGTTTTTAACAAAAATTAATGAATAATTATGAAATATCTGATAGCGCAATCTTTACTAAACATTAGAATGCACTTAAAAGTAACAAAATGGCCATTTTTTATGAGATTACCCAAGATCAGAATTGAAAACGTCATGTACATAATATGACGTCCATAGCATTCGAGATGGCGACCAGTTCACCCACGAATGCAGATGGGAGGTCGGTCAGAAAATAACTATACCCTACCTTGAAGGCGGGGCACCACGGATGAGGTCCTACGACGACTCAGCAGGGAACCCGCTCAGTGAGCTGGGGGGGGGGGGGGACATCCAAGGTCCCCAGAGCCCTTCTGGTCCAGAGACCCAGACAGGTGTACAAAACAAGTCTCCTGGCTATTGGTTCCACCCCACCAACAATCACTCTGAGACAGAGTGCAGACACCGTCTCTTTTGCCCTGATGCGGACCGGAACTTTTCCTGCCTCAATGAGCAAAGCAGGCACCGGGGTTGAAGGCAAGCAGCAAGTCTCCATGCGAAGGCAGGCATTCAAGGACAACTGGACACACTTGACTGCAATGCGCGAACCCAACAAAAAGGGTGGGGGGTAGTGGTAGTCTGCACAGGACCGGACATAAGTCCTTTACAATGATGACAACACGGACCTCTTTGCCGCTACCTGATTCGAAGCAAGTGCCTTAAGGATTCCGTGCCTAGCAGCGACAGTCTCCATCACAACTGTGACATCAGTAGCCCAACCAAGGTGAGAGTCCAGCCTGGTACTCCAAATACCTAACACTGCTGCCACCGAGTGGACAACAGCCTCCCCCCCCCCCCCAACCTTAAGGGAGCACTCGACCACCGGACTCTCAGAGAACACCATCAGCTCCATTTTGGAGATGGAGAGCGAGAGGCCCCTCTCTGCCAACAAATCGATCACCATACCAATAACATTCTCAAGCAAGGCAAGTAGCTGTCTCACATCCGTAACAGCAATACACACCGCAACACCATCAGCATAAACTACAATCTCACAGTGAAGACTCAGCTCAACAAGCACAGCATTGATGGCCACCACAAAGAGAGTTGGACTCAAGGAGTCCACTGCTGGAAGCAGTCAAAATGGTTAAAAAAGCATCCACTTTTGTAGCGAACTTCCGTTCTCCTAGGA
>JAHWFP010093822.1:60651-98849 GCA_023313725.1 Lithobius niger | reverse complement strand
TCGTTCGCTAGAAGTAAGAAATTAAGACAATTCTCTTAAACTTAGCTTAGCTAGCCTAATTTTCCCACCTTGGTGGCAGCGTTACCGCTTATTATTACAGTTAGCCTACAATATTAGGACATGTGTAGCTCCATTCCCTACGCCGGGACTGTAGCTGTTGTGCTTATTTGAAACAAAAAGTACCCCAAAGTAATAGTAAGAAGATCAAGTTACACCAGGCGAGCGGCGATGTTACAAGCACCTACCCCGTCGTAGCATCCGCCGTTACAAATGGTGGCAGCGGTAGGATGAACAGGTGCTGTTCCTTCAAGCGTTTCCCCCCTGCCATGCTACTATGCCATTTGTGTTGAACAATTCTTCAACAACAAAGATGTCCGTGACTACGACACCATAGTCACAGAAGTAGACGCCCGCATTGTAGTCAAAATCAATGCCGAAGCAGACGTCAGCATTGCCGCTAAAATCAATGCAATTCCCGATGTCCGCACTGCCGACAAAAACAGTGCCCGTCATCAGCGCCCGCAACTAAGACGTTCCGGAGCCGAGAAACAAGGATCGTAGATGTCCCCCCCCCCGTCTTGGAAATCAACAAGCCGTGGACCGTAAGCAGCGAGGAGGATTTCACCACTCGTGGGAAGAAAGCTCCGTCGCCGTATTCAGTGGACCTTGGACAACGCCAACCATCGTCACAGTGAAGTAGGCCTTCAACCAGACGTCCTACTGCAAGTAGAAGTGTGCTAGCCGATTCATTCGTCAGGTGGGAAGTGTGGATTTGGACTAGACTGACCGCACAGTGATTGTGTACGGGGTAAGTGTGCATAAGATATGCTTAAGGCCGCCAAGCCGAGTGTTATGATTAAGAGCCTTTTAGGTATTTTAGTTGTTTATACACCTGAGTGCTAGGAGGTCTAAAAATAAGTGTATTTCTTGCTAAAACTTACGGTAGTTGGGAGAGAAGTGTTTTTAGTAACTCGCTCTGCTCAATTTAAAAGTAAAATTAATTTGCGGCTGCATTTTAATGAAGTTTCATTTATAAGAGTTTTATTTTGAAGCTTAAAGTTAAAAATGTCCAACATGGACGATTTTGAAGACGTCATTCGTGACATTCAGTATAAAGACTTGAAAAAAGCCTGTTTAAAATTAGGTTTAACCGTAACGGAGACAAGACACGAATCCGTAACTATTTTGAAAAATGCCGTCGAGGAAGAAAGGATTTCCGTTGACGAGCTCTCTGACGAATTAGCCCCGGCTATAGGGAAAAGAGAAGCTGTAATTTTACATAAGAAGGAGTTAGCAGCCAAAGAGCAAGAGCTCGCGCTGAAAACCGAAGAATTAAGGTTAAAAGCAGTTGAGCTAGCCGCCGCCGACAAACGAATGGCGCACGAACTAGCGTTACGGGACCAAGAGGCCCAAATCAGGGATAGAGACGCTCTATTAAAGGAGCAAGAAGCACAAAATAGCGAACGCGCTAGTGCTCGTGAATTGGTAAAACTAGAAAAGCAGATCGAACTAGCAAGGCTAACGGCTGCAAATCTTAATGTTAGTTCAAACTCAAGTAGTGGTACTGTAACTCCCCCAATTCATAGTGTCCCCGTAAATAAACCGGGTAAAATTGCTGACGCTGTCAGACTTGTAAATAAATGGACTTCCGAATCGGAAATTAATAGTTTTCTAAAAATATTTGAAAAAACTATGGAGACGCAGCGTATAGACAAAACAGAATGGGTCGTCGGACTACAGCCCCTTCTCGGTGAAGTTTTGATTAAAGTATGTGATCAAATGTCGATCCTAGAAATGCATGATTATGAATTAGTCAAAATCAGGTTACTGGAAAGGTTTGTGCAAACTAAAGAAGCCGTACAAGCCCAGTTTCGTTCACTCGAACGTGGCAACGAACAATTGTTCCACGAACATGCGTTCGCACTCGAAACCCTATTTTCGAGATGGGTGTCCCTAGCTGAAATTAATGGCAGCTACGACAAGCTAGCTAATTTAGTTATGCTTGAACAATTCACGAAATCATGTCCCATTGCACTGCGCAAGTGGTTGCCGGACCAAATAAAACTTGGTACGTTGCACGAAGCAGCCAAACTCTGTGATGAGTTTACGACCAGAAATAAACAAATTTCTGCAGACATGGCCCCTAAACCAGGGAAGGCACAGCCTAGTGCATCGTCGTCTGGACAAGCTTCTAAAGCTTCCTCCAATTTTCGAAGTGGCCACCGAGTCTCTTTCACTGCAGCTAAACCGGCCGGTACTGCAGCCTCTTCTGCCGATCCGAGTAAGGGAGACTCGGCCCGCAGCAACTACTCCAACCGTGAGTTTGACAGGCCTAGAAAGCCTAGGTTCGAAGGTACCTGTTTTTTTTGTAACAAAACCGGACACAGAAAAATAGAGTGTCGTGATCGTATTGCTCAAGAGGGAAACCCAGCCTCTAACGCAGAGTGTAACTTTGTTAGCAATAATCCTCCCGAATTGGTTCTTTCCAAACACATTCACGAATGGACAGTGAATGGTGCGAAATGTCTGGTCTTAAGAGACACAGGCTCGACACACGATGTCATTTCAAGGGATTTTGTAAAGCCCGAGCAGTTTACGGGTGAATATACCCACTGCCACAATGCTCTTTCAGAGCAGACGACCGCTCACGCAATTGCCGTGATTGAAGTTGAAACGCCCTACGGTAAAATCCAATCCGAGGCCCTCGTTTCGGACCACGTTGGTCCTCATTTCCAAATGCTTTTGGGAGTGCCCTCGCAAACTGTATTAGAGGAAAAAGGTTTAAAGGCCCTGCCCCCTTACTCTAATGCCATTACTCGTTCCCAAACTCGTATGGAACAGCAGCTCCCGATAACTAAACCCAAATATCGTGAGATCGAATCTGAGAGTGAAGACGACTCAGATAGTGATTCTATTTCTAATGTAGTTTCCCCTTCCCAGGAAGGTTTCGTTTCTCCTAAAGTTGATAGCTTAGATTCAGCTATTTTAGGTCCCCAGTCAGATCAGTTAAATAAACTACTGAGTGTTGACAAGCCCGAATTTGCCAAGTTGCAGTTAGACTGCCCAACTTTAAAATCATGCTGGCAAACTGCTGAGCTCCCGCTGGACCAGCAGGATGAAAACAAGCAGTTTTTCATCGAGAAAGGATTACTTTTCCGTAAGCCCTTTCGGCCTTCTGGAAGACCGTTAATCAAGAAACAACTAGTGCTTCCGAAGGGGTGTAGAAATTTAGTCTTGAACACCGCACATGCGAATGCATGGGCTGGGCATCTAGGCCGATCCAAAACGAAGGATAGAGTGTTGACTAATTTTTACTGGCCACATTGTTTTACTGACATTGACAATTTTGTATCCACATGTTTAACCTGCCAGAAAAATGGTAAATCTGGTCAGAAGTTTGTTGCCCCTATGGTGCTAGTGCCCATGGATGACGAGCCGTTCAACCGATACGTAATCGATATCGTAGGCCCCATCAAGCCTGCTAGTAAGGCTGGTTACAAGTATATCTTGTCTTTACTCGATCCGGCAACAAAGTTTCCCGAGGCCGTGCCCCTCAAAGAGGCCAACAGCCAGAGCGTTGTAGATGCGCTCCTCCTTGTGTTTTCTAGGTTAGGCTTTCCAGCCGAGCTCCAGAGCGACCTAGGCTCTTGTTTCATATCGGAACTTACAACTCTTTTCTTAGAAAAGTGCGGTATAAAGTGCGTTAATTCAAGTGTAAACCACCCGCAATCTAACAGCGTGGAACGTTTCCACAGGACGCTCAAAGCGGTGCTGAGAGCTGTCTGTTATGAGCATCCCCACGATTGGGAGAGGTGCCTGCCAGGAGCAATGTTTGCCCTGAGAACTGCTCCACATGAGAGCACTGGCTTCACTCCAGCCGAGTTAGTCTACGGACGCAACCTCAAAGGCCCACTGGAGTTGGTGAAAAGCCATTGGATTGAACCCGACGTTCACCCCTCAGTTTTAGAATACATCTTGGATTTGCTCCAGAGATTCCAGTATTCCCGTGAGCTCTCTCAGGAGAACATCACTCGTAGTCAACAAAAAAATAAATCTTATTACGACATTAAGGCAGTTGAACGTAAGTTCAAAATCGGTGACAAGGTTCTAGTCCTTAAACCCGCCCGCACCAATAAGTTGGATATTTATTGGGATGGACCCTGTGAAGTGTTGAAACGATTATCGGATACTAATTATCTTGTAAAAAAATCGTTCGGTTTACAAAAGGAAACCATATATCATGTAAACCTTTTCAAACCCTATCTGCCTAGGGAGGGGTCCAGTAATCATTCTTATAATGACGAACGTGAGCTTCCTCACACCGACCATGTTTGGACAGGTCAGCCTGGAGATGGCCACCTTACTGCTAAGGCCGCCATGAGTCTTTTCAAAAAGACAGGCAATTTAACAGAATTGCAGAAGAACGACCTCCTTGAGGTGTTCGAAAAAGTAGACGGTGTTTTCTCTACTTTGCCAGGACGCACTGATCTTGTCACACACGACGTTGAATTAGTCGACTCCAAAGTCAAACCCTGTAAGTATTATCGCCACGCGAAATTCGAAAGGGATTTGATCGTCACCGAAATCAAGCGTATGCTTGACTTGGGCTTAATCGTGGAAACCGATTCCCCACATGGTTCACCCATGATCATCGTACAAAAAGAAGACGCCAGCCCACGTCCTGTAGCTGACTACAGGGAGCTAAACAACAATACGGTAACCAAAGATTACCCAATTCCCAACATTGAGGAATGTATTGAGCGTGCAGCTAAGTGGAAGTTTATTTCTATTTTTGACCTCAACCGTGGTTTTTGGCAAGTGCGCTTGACGCCACAGGCTTCAATGGCCGCCACCATCACAACTCCCATTGGGAAGTTTGCCCCCCTGATGATGAACATGGGGATGAAAAACGCTCCATTCTGCTTTCAAAAGCTCATGGACAATGTCACACGTGGCATGGAAGAATATGTCACTCCTTTTCAAGACGACACTGCTGTCGGGGCCGAAACGTGGCCACAGCATCTTGAAAACATCCACAATTTCCTCTCTGCTGTCAAGAAGGCCGGATTGACGGTGAACGCCAAGAAATCGCAGGTCGCTTGCAGCAAAGCTACTTTCCTTGGCCATGAAGTTGGCAGTGGATCTCGTACACCCTCCGAGGTGAAGGTCTTGGCCGTGCAGAAATTTGCACGACCACAAACTAAGAAAGATGTCCGTTCCTTTCTCGGTTTGGTTGGATATTATCAAAGATATATCCCTCATTATTCTGAAATTTGTGCCTGTCTCACAGACTCCTTGAAAAAGGACGCACCCGATCCCGTCATTTGGGATGAGTCAAAGCAAGCTGCTTTTGACACGTTGAAAGGCTCGTTAGTGACGTTTCCGGTCCTGAGAGCGCCCGACTTCACGCAACAATTTATTTTGCAGTGTGATTGTTCAGATCGTGGCATGGGTTGCGTTTTGTCACAAGTGTTTGGAGAAGATGAACACCCCTGTCTTTACGTTTCGCGTAAACTGACAGCACGTGAACAAAACTATGGTACGACAGAGAAAGAATGCGCGTGTTTGATCTGGTCCGTTGCCAAATTGCGTCCCTACATCTATGGAACAAAATTTGTCATAGAATCCGATCACAACCCGTTGCACTGGCTCAAGCGAATGTCTGGCAAAAATCCCAGATTGCTTAGGTGGAGCCTAACCCTACAAGATTACGACTATGAAGTTAGATACAAACCTGGAAAGTTACACGTAAACGCTGACACTCTCAGCAGGTATTTTGTTTGAACATTAACTTGTTAAAACACGTCATTTTCAGTACGAATTGACTGGAAATTTAATTTTTATCTTTAAATTTTGTTAAGTGGTATATTGAAAGTGCAACCACAACAAAAGGAATTTTCAGCTATTTCCCGTTTCGGAACTCTACACCTAAATTTTAAGTGCCTATGTTTTACTCTTTTTGTCACTATCAACGTCTCCCTATGTGGGAGAATAGTGTCAAAGACTGTAACGACACTAATTAAATATTCATTAGGAGTATTCTACGGGGGTTGCAACTTGTTCCCGGTTGGCCCTTCTTAAGGTTTTTACGAAACATTTTTCCTGCAAAAAAATTTGTCTGTCTACCCCTCTGCGAAAAAGGTCAGCACTGTCGTTAAAAGGTTGTTGTGTTATTATCCATAAAACCTCCCAGTGTTGTATATTATGTTTAAGTTATGGGTACCATCTCTAAACCCTTCAGTGCAAACCAATTTTATGTAAAACAAGTTGTTTGGTAACCTTAAAACCACTCCAGTGGTAGTCTGTTAACTTTAAATAGAGCTGATAGTTGCGCATGCGCTTATAGTACCCTCTATTCCGATCCTTATCGCAAGCTAGGTCCTGAGGAGTGCGCCCAGGGGTTTTTCTCGAGGTTTTTCCAGATAAAAAAAATAACTTTCTGTGCACGGCTGACTGGTTAGAGCATTAAATGTTGCGATTATCTCATTTGAATTAACAGCTACAAAAACCCTTAAACTGTGACCCTTTATGGTCAAAATTTGCGTTTTTATTTATATAAACTTTCGTTTGCTCCAATTTTCTTTGTGGCCTGTACGACTTTCCTGCAACGAGCAGCGCGGACAGCACTAAGTTAATTTTTGCAACTAGTGTCCCTTTAAACTTGTAATTTGTATTTACAAAAATTTCTTGAGCCACAAAAACGTCAGTCCCCCAAAAATATAAAATGGTAATTTTTATTTTTTTGTAAACAGTGTATTTTTATAACTTGTGGTGATGTATTTCACGGGAGGTGTATTCCTCAGAAGGTGTATTCCTTGGTGCATTAATTTATGCAATTTATTTACATGGCTTGGCAGTCTTGTTCTTTGGCATGTCTTGTGTGCACTGACCTTTTCTGTTGTAGCACTTATTTGGCGTTCGACAGTAACCCCAAATAGAGTCCTCCGCGTGGGGGCGTGTAAACGCGGTCTCGTATCAGACGCTCGTGGTGAGGACACCTCAACACCATCGAAGAAAAAACCTGAGGGCAGCACTCTTACCTACCAGAAGAGCATCGTCTCTATGGCGATTTCACATTAAAATGTAAATAATGTATATTTTCTTAGGCATAAAGCCGAAACACTTTTCAGCTTAGTTGTGTTTTAGATGTTGTCAACACACGATATTTTTTATTTGTAACAGGTGACGACTTTGCTTATTTATGAAAAATGTCCGATGTTCAAACCAGTTTAAAATCTAACCTAAACTGCACTTAGCCCTTTAAAAACTAGCTGGAACATTTAATCTTTTGATTTGTGCACTTAATGCATTTTGGTAAATTTAACTTCTTGCCATGAACCCTACCGGAGCTCCAATGTTTATGTTTGTATATTTTTTCGTGGACCCAGTGTATGATTTTACGTTTATTTTTTATAGCATCTCCATCCAAACTCCGACCGTAGCGAACCTCTAAAAACGTAAACAAACTAGCTATCCTTCGTTAAAAACATGCCTTGTATATAGCAATCCGTTCCCAAAGTCAAATGTTTATTCTGTGCATTACACTTCGTTCCCCCCCCCCTCCTTCAATAGTTGCGATGCCTAACGTCGTAGTTTATTTTAATAGGCCTAAAAATCACGTTGTTATGAGTTGAAAACTCACTTGTACATTCAAAGCCAGGCCTCTACGTTTCAAGTCGGCGATTCCCTTTGTCAATTCGAATCCAGCCAACCAAAACACTACTTCAATTCCGTCAGCCAGTCAGAGCGCTCAAGCTACCCCGGTCGTCCGCGCTGCTACTCCAACTTCCGGTAGTGACAGCTCGGCCGATTTGGGTCAGTCTCTCCTCCTCCAGATGTCCGACTCTCTTCCCCGCACACCCCCTCCGAAGCTATCCTCGGCGTCCGCGCCGACTTCCGGTAATGAGTATATAACCCCAAACCCAGAGACACTCGTTAGCACAGCTCAAGGATTCTCAAAGCTAGAGGTCGCTACGCCGGTCGGGCGTGGAGATGCCGCGGTCCGATTGTTGCCATGCCGGGCAAAGGTAGTGGTTCGTATCGTACTTAGTTTAGCTTTAAAAGTTTAATTTGTGGACTTACATTCAAAATTTATAGTTTAAACTTAACTTAACCTCGTAGCTTTAGAAAGTAAATTTATGGAGTGTCAAGCCAAACGGCATTTCGGACGTTGGCAGCCATAATTTAAGGGTTCACGGTCCCTTACTAAAAACCAGCTTTATTTTTCGTGTTTCTTTAAACGCAGTTTAATGTAAACAAAGGACGGTTTGATCTTCGTGGGGTTTCCATCGATTAAACGCTCGGGTCCACTTTATAAGTAGCCGCGGCTCTATAATTTAAGGAGTTGACTTATCAACAGCAACTCTGGGAGGTTTAATGCTTTGCAGTATACACGTTGAAACAAAACTGTAAAAACAGGTCTACTATTATATATCAGCCGAGGCTGTTTGTAATTTAGAGGGCTCTTTTGCGAAATCCCCTTGTGCCTAACCAAACTCACTTTTTCTATTTGAAATTGTTTTATGTGAACCTCGTGTTGGTTCTAGTGTAGAATTTAATGTAAATTCCCCCTGAATTTTATAACCTAAACTAGGTGTAAAGTTACCAATTGTATTTGTAGTGCGATATTTTTATTCATGTTTGTTTAAAATAAAAACCAGGAGTTTTTCTTAAACGTCCGTCAGTTTATTCGCTCGTTGTTCGCTAGAAGTAAGCAATTAAGACAATTCTCTTAAACTTAGCTTAGCTAGCCTAATTTTCCCACCTTGGTGGCAGCGTTACCGCTTATTATTACAGTTAGCCTAAAATATTAGGACAAGTGTAGCTCCATTCCCTACGCCGGGACTGTAGCTGTTGTGCTTATTTGAAACAAAAAGTACCCAAAAGTAATAGTAAGAAGATCCAGTTACACCAGGCGAGCGGCGATGTTACAAGCACCTACCCCGTCGTAGCATCCGCCGTTACAAAAGATAAAAATTAATTTCCAGTCAATTTGTACTGAAAATGACGTGTTTTAACAATTTATTGTTTAAACAAGATACCTGCTGAAAGTATCAGCGTTCATTACACAACTATCCAGTTTTGTCCTAGAGAGCAGTTTAAAGTTTGCAGACTTTAAAGCAATAAACACGATTTTTGGTGTTTAGGTTAGGTGTTCAGAGATGTAGCCACCTTTGTAGCGACGTACAATTACTATTTAAAAAGAACTTGAACGGGAAACTAGTTTGTTAGGTTTCCGGTTTTTAGTGTAGGAAAAAAAACTCAACTGGTAGAAAATTTACACACTACTAGGGTTAAACTGGGTGGCTTGCACCAGTTTGCACAAAAAACTATCTTTAGGGAAAAAAAACTACACAAGTTTCAGTTCAGTTTGGAGACCTATTCAGAGGTTTTACTTACTCCTTACTGGCAAAACATTTTAACTTTAGGTTAGGTTAGCAATACTACCTTCTTTTCAACTAAAAAACAATTATTTTAGTTTAAAGAGTCATAATTGTGGTGATCAAGCACAAAAATCTAATCTTTTATCCAAGATAAAAGTTTAACAACAAAACATCGGGTCCTAATGTAAAAAGGATCAGAAAAAAAACTGCATTTAAGTTTTCACTACTGGCATACCGATTTAATTTCATTTAAAATCAGTATCTGCTTTTACTAACTTTTTAGGTTAGGGGACGATTTACTTTGTGACAAGCCAACTTGCGAAGCTGGTTTCGTTAATTTCTGGCCAACTGGACATTAACAAACTGCGGCTCACATCATTACCGGACCAGCTTCTTTTCAATCTACTTCTAGGAGGTGTGTTGACCTTATGGCGACGCTGTAGCCAATCAAGGATCGTTGGGGCGTGGACAGTTTCCACTTGTTGCTGTGTTACTTGGCGCTGGCCAGAGGAATTTTTAATGGGATCCCTCTCTCCAAAACTTTGGTACTCGGCGACCGATCGACGATTGGTTGCCGTTCATTAGGCGTCCGAGAGTCTCGTGACGCTTAGGACTTGACCACTCCCGTGGGGCTGGGCGGGGTCTGTTTACGTACGCGCTTTTTTGATTGACGCGCTCGGGGGGCTGACACATTCGCAGCGTTGGGCGCAAAATCTCGAGGCTGGTTTACAGTTTGGTTTAACAAATTAATCCCTGGTGTACCCAAAACCACATCGAAAATAGGCCTAGATGCTTTCGAAACGCAAGCTACTGTTTTTAACACTGCTCAGTTTGTTAATTTTAAACCTAGGTTTACCTGTTCTAACACCACTATGTCGCTGCTTAGAATAGTGTGACACTTACATTTTTGCTTTAGGCGGGGCCAACCTTTGGCCAGTTTGGCACTAACGATTGAAACTGAGCTCCCGGAATCGCACAAAACTTTAGGTTATGCTTTCCTACACTAGCGTCGATAGTACTAGATTTTAAAATAGTTAGGGCATCTTTCCCCACGAGAAAGCATGCATTAGCGGATGCCGAAGCTTTGTTAAGTTCGGGGCAGCGATTGCGGAGGTGCGAGCCGTATTCGTAACACGTTCTAACATTGTTAGATTTGACATTGTCGGTTTTATCAGCATTAGCATCAAAGCTAGTTACGCTGTCAAAGCTATTATTAGTCCCAACCGGGTTAGCTAATACGTTACGAGTTTGTTTATGTTTAGAAATGACTTTAGAAGTCTGACTAGACGACGGAGCACTAGCTTGTGCTTTCCCTGTGTTAAGGACCATATCGGCAGAAATTGGTTTATTTCTGGTTGTGAACTCGTCACAGAGTTTGGCTGCTTCAGTTAACGTACCAAGTTTAATTTGGTCCGGCAACCACTTGCGCAGTGCAATGGGGCATGATTTCGTAAATTGCTCAAGCATAACTAAATTAGCTAACTTGTCGTAGCTGTTATTCACTTCAGCTAGGGACACCCATCTTGAAAATAGGGTTTCGAGAGCGAACGCATGTTCGTGGAACAATTGTTCGGGGCCACTTTCAAGTGAAAGAAACTGGACTTGTACGGCTTCCTTAGTCTGAACAAACCTTTCCAGTAACCTGATTTTGACTAATTCATAATCATGCATTTCTACGATCGACATTTGATCACATACTTAAATCAAAATTTCACCGAGAAGGGGCTGTAATCCGACGACCCATTCTGTTTTGTCTATACGTTGTGTCTCCATCGTTTTCTCAAAAATCTTAAAAAAACTATTAATTTCCGATTCGGAAGTCCATCTATTTACAAGTCTGACAGCGTCAGCAATTTTACCAGGTTTGTTTACAGTGACACTGGGGTTAGGAGGGGTAACGGTACCACTACTAGGGTTTGAACTACCATTATTAAGAGTTGCAGCCGTTAGCCTAGCTAGTTCGATCTGCTTATCTAACTTTAATAATTCACGAGCACTAGCGCGTTGGCTAATTTGTGCTTCTTGCTCCTTTAATAGAGCGTCTCTATCCCTGATTTGGGCCTCTTGGTCCCGTAACGGGGGATCTGCTATCCTTGCTTCTCGGCTGCGGAACATCTTAGTTGCGGGCGCTGATGACGGGCACTGTTGTTGTCGGCAGTGCGGACATCGGGATTTGCCTTGATAGTGACGGCAAGGCTAACATCTTTTTCGGCATTGATTTTGACTACAATGCGGGCATCTGCTTCTGTGACTATAGTGTCTGAGTCACGGACGTCTTTGTTGAAGGATTGTTCAACACAAATGGCATAGTAGCATGGCAGGGGGGAAACGCTTGTAGGAACAGCACCTGTTCATCCCACCGCTGCCACCATTTGTAACGGCGGGTGCTACGACGGGGTAGGTGCTTGTAGCATCGCCGGTCGCCTGGTGTAACTGGATATTTCTTACTATTACTCTGGTCTGACTTGTGATACTTTTTTAGTTAAAACTGCACAACTGCTACTGTCCTGATGTAGGGAATGGAGCATTGAAGTCCTAATCTAAGACCTGACTAGTGAATAAATAGCGGGTAACGCTGCCACCAAGGTGGGAAAAGGCTAGCTAAGTTAAACTTTAAAGAGAATTATCTTATTAACTTCTAGCAAATAACTAGCGAACAAACCGACGGACGTTAAAAGAACTCCTGGTTTTTATTTTAGACAAACATGAAGAAAATATCGCACTACATTTACATTTGGTAACTTTACACCTAGTTTAGGTTATAAAATACAAGGGGAATTTACATTAAATTCGGACTAGAACAAACGCTATGTTCACAAAAACAATTTCCAATAGAAACAGTGAGTTTGGTTAGGCACAAGGAGATTTCGCAAAAGAGCCCTCTAAGTTACGAACAGCCTCGGCTGTGTAGTAATAGTAGACCTGTTTTACAGTTATGTTTCTACGTGTAACAGCAAAGCATTAAACCTCCCAGAGTTGCTGTTGACAAGTCAACTCCTTAAATTATAGAAGCCTCGGCTACATATAAAGTGGATTCAAGCGTTTAATCAATGGAACACCCACGAAGATCAAACGGTCCTTTGTTTACATTAAACTGCGTTTAATGAAACTATAAAAAAAAGCTGGTTTTTAGTAAGGGACCGTGAACCCTTAAATTACGGCCGCCGACGTCCGAAATGCCGTTTGGCTTGACGCACCATAAGTTTGCCTACAAAGCTACGAGGTTAAGTTTAAAATTAAACTATAAATTTTGACGTAAAGTCCAAAAAATAAACTTTTAAAGTTAAACTAAGTTGAAATATGAACCACTACCTTTGCCCGGCATGGCAACAATCGGACCGCGGCATCTCCACTTCGACCGGCGTAGCGACCGAGTATCCTGAGTATCCTGAGCTGTGCTAACGAGTGAGTCTGGAGCTGGGGTTATATACTCATTACCGGAAGTCGGCGCGGACGCCGAGGATAGCTGCGGAGGGGGAGGGTGCGGGGAAGAAGAGGTGGGCATCTGGAGGAGGAGAGACTGACCTAGATCGGCCGAGCTGTCACTACCGGAAGTTGGTATGGCAGCGCGGACGGCTAGGGTAGCTGAGCGCTCTGGTTGGAAGGGAAATTGAATGCAGTGTTTTGGTTGGACGGGAATTGCAGAGGCTGAATTGACAAAGAGAATTGCCGACTTGGAAACGTTAGAGGCCTGGGTTTTGACTGCAAGTGAGTTTGAAACTCATAACAACGTGATTTTTAGGCCTATTAAATAAATTACGATGTTATGCATCGCAACTATTAAATGAAGGGGGGGGGGAACGAAGTGTAATGCACAGAATAATTATTTGACTTTGGGAATGAACCTGCTATTTACAATGCAAGTTTTTAACGAAGGAAAGCTAGTTTGTTTTTGTTTTTAGAGGTTTGCTACAGTCGGAGTTTGGATGGAGATGCTATAAAAAATATAAACACTGGGTCTGTAAAAATAAATAAACATAAACATTGGAGCTCCGGTAGGGTTCATGGCAAGAAGTTAAGTTTACCAAAATGCATTAAGTGCACAAATCAAAAGATTAAATGTACCGGCTAGTTTTTAAAGGGTTATAACGCAGATTAGGTTAGTTTTTACAGTGGTTTGAACATCGGACATTTTTCATAAATAAACAAAGTCGTCACCTGTTACAAATAAAAAATATCGTGTGTTTTCAACATCTACAATATAACTAAGCTGGAAAAAGTGTTTCGGCTTTATGCCTGAAGGAATAATGTACAATATTTACATTTTTAATGTGAAATCGCCATAAAGACGATTGTTCTTCTGGTGTGGAAGAATACTGCCCTCAGGTTTTTTTCTTCGGTGGTGTTAAGGTGTCCTCACCACGAGCGTCTGATACGAGACCGCATTTACATTAGTTCGTAGGGGACTGGTAAAAAGAGAACACTGGCAAAGTCACTGCTCACTCAACTGGCGTCGTTCCATGTGACGTACCTGTCACAGCTGTTCAATTTTGTGGGTGTCTCCGAGAGCACTCAGTATTTACTTTTTCTAACCCGAAAATTTGAGCCCTATTCAAAAACACAAGTTGTCGTTTTTGTCTGAATATGTGAATTTCCAAATGTAAATTCCCAGGTGTTGCTTTTTAATATTTCATTCAAAAGCTGTTCTAGTAACATAAATGTAAAGTGCCCTTTATATATTTCTGATGTTATGATAAAACCAGGAGTTTTAAACTTCAGTTCATTTGCTAGCTGATTAATTGTTTGAGTGTAAAATAAATATGTAGCCCATCTTTAGCTATTATCCTCCTTTAAACAGTTAACTAATTTTCCACCGTTGGTGGCAGTGATTACCAGTAGTATTAAGGTTAGGCCCCTTTAATTAGGATACCGACGCTTCATTCCCCATGCTGGGACAGTAGCCCAAACTATGCTTATATCTTAAAAGGCGTTATAACCACCGTAAAACCTTATACTGAAACTGCGTGTCAACCAATAATGTCGGGGGCGTTACAAGCACCTACGCCGTAGCGTCCGCCGTTACATACGTACGAAACTAAAACTGCCGTTAAAAAAATTAGGCCTGAAAAATGAAAATGAAGCCTAAAATCACGTTACCATGGCAACGTCAAGATGCTATGAGTCGCTGCTGGCTTTGTCAACAGCGTCTCTCCTGTCCCTTCCCTACTACCACTGATCTATATAGGCTACGTTGCGCATTATGTTGTAACACTGTAACTGTTTGCCTGGATCGAGGCATACCGTGTTGCAAAAATGAATAGGCTTACTGTATACAATCCAAATCTCCGTCAGTTGCTACTTACGAAATTAAAGTTGTAAATTAGGCCTAAAATGTAAAATAAGCTTGAAAACTAACACATTTTTAATGGGCAATTCTGATGGTTACTGCGTTTAGACTATATAATAGAGATAGCTGTTGCAATGCCGTGATAGAGAAGTGTGCGTCACTATTGGTAGTGGCAGAACAGTGCAGAAGACTGGATGCGACTAGGTAGTCGCTGTAGCCGCTTGTTATTGATTCTTTTAAGCAAAAAGCCTACATCCACTAGATTAGTCATGTAATAGGAGGGGCTGCCTTCGGGTACTTAACCTCACATATATGCAGGATACAGGCAAACACATTTTAGCGTTATATTTTTTATTTTGTTTGAGTTCACGCAAATACTATGAAATATATCCGTCTACTTCAAACGCCATTATGTGCTGATAATTTTAAACATACTTAATGCGTTTTAACATTTACCAAGGTAGTATATTTAATCTTTTAATATTATACCTTGCCCCGTGAACACAACCAATGCTTGACCATGTTTATTTACCTTTTAATTTTAACGGACCCTAAAGTTGTTGTACATATTTTGCTCAGAATTTCCATCGAAACTCCGACCTTGACTACCAAAATCCGAATGCAAACAACTAGCTTTCCGTAGTAAAAATTATCTGTGCTACACACTTCGCCCCCCCCCCCATCCTTCTATAGTTGTGATGTGTAACACAGCTTGTTTAATTTAGCAGCAGTAGTTTGTCCATTGCAACAGCTATCCTACTAAGCTTTAATTTGATTCCATTCATTTAATCATGTAAATATGAAACCCACAGTCAATCTTTTAATTCATGGGCCTTTTCCGAGTGTCAATTTGAGTTAAACTCAAACTGGCCCTTCTCTACAAGTCCCTGTTCCTTCAAACGGCTCTGCACCCAAACCCTTTGCCAATCTGACTTCTCCTATTTTCCATTCTTCCCCTGGCCCTCATCAATCAGGAAGTTGAGATGTCACGGTACGATTTTTGCCATGCCGGGCATTGGTTGTGGTTCGTATGTCACTAGTTTAAATTGATAAGTTTACTTTAGGACCCCATTTCTAAATTATAGTTTCTTTGTGCTGTAAAACTACTATACCTGTCAATTTTAGTATTATTGTCTGTATGATGCTGTTGGATGCTTGAGATTTGAATAGCCATTTCAGTGACCCAACCGGGCATTCGCGGTCCTCCCTCTAAGACTGGTGGCTACGCGGGCTCGTCATCTGTCTCAAGGTCACCGTCGTGTACGGCCGCTCGTTCTATTCGTCCTTCGGCTTTCCCCTTCGTCCGCTGGTTCAAGACATCATGGCTTCCGTGCCTTCTCGGGGCAGCCACTGCCTCCGTTCGGCAGTCGGTATTTTCCCCTGCCCTTCGGTCGATCCGTCCTTTGGCCTCTCCTTCGTCTGGACTGAAGTCACCATGGCTCCCTTTCTGTGGTTTCCCGGGACCGCTACACTTCCACTCCTCTCCCGGACTCCCTTCGGTGGAAATGAAAACAACGTGGCTCCCTTCCCATGTATTCCCTGGACCGACCCCCACCCCCATTCGTCGCATCGCCCCTCCCCGTATGGAATCCCAGGCCACCTGCCCGTCGCTGGGAATGAAATCCCCATGGCTCCCTTCCCGTACGGAACCCCAGACCAATCCTACCTACCTTCGAACCGGCACCGTCCTTCGGCCCATTGCCGCTCGACCGTTGCCCTTCGGCCGTTTTTCAGCCGTCTCCCTTCGTTCCATAGTAACCCGGACACCGGCCTGCGCTGGGAAATAAAGTCGACGTGGTTTCTCCCCGTGTGTCCCCGGGTCTGACAGTCGGAACCTGACGCTGCTTCGACTTGTACACATGCAAATGGCTACGATCCAGTGAAGATCAGCATGACCCCTGCACGCAAGGATGACACTTCAATGCAGGTGCGTTCTGCATTTCTAACTCCTTTCAGCCGTCCTTATCATGTCGCCTGCTTGCTGGATTTAAAACTGTCGAACCCCACATCTCATCCCGACAACTCCCTTCGTCCCATTGCCTTCAGCTGCTGTGGACGGGCCTTCGGAAGGAAGAAATCAACTGAAGCGTCCCACCTGGTAATCCAGCAACCCCTCCGGGGAAGCTTGCCCTTTGTTACACAAGTTATCGACAGGATCCCCCTCAAGGTAAACCTGGGTCTGCCCGTCTCCCGCTCCGGCTACTCCGTGGCTCCAACCGCTTCGGTCGCTTCTTCCACAAGTGCCCGCCCTTCGTGCAATCGTAATCACCGTGGCCCCTCTAGCGAATGCCTGGGAACTATTCTCCTTCTGGTCTGGCTCACTCCTTCATTTCACCGCCTTCGGCCGTCTCTTCCATCAGGTCTTCCAGCGTGGGAAGATGATTTCTTCTGGACCTGCGTTCGCAAATCCAATCCTCCTTCATTTTCTATGACTCCCTTCGTTCCCTTCGGGTGCTCCTGGTAAGAGACGCTCACCTTCGTTGGAACCGTCATGCATATCGTCACCGACTACCCGACGACTTGTCGCCTTCTGCTGTTTCTCTCATGGCCCACATGCTGTTCATTCGAACCAAAAAAAAAAACATTGTGGCAGTCCACTCCAGCCTTCGGAACGTCTCTTCTCTTTGGCTGAACTAGACCGCTCCTTCGTCGGTTCAAATCCAACATGACACCCTTCTCTCCCTCCCGACGCCTTCCCCCACCACCTTACCCCTACGAGTCCCCTTCGGGACATCTGTCTTTCGCCCATGTTTACCATGGCTTCCATCACATGCTTCCGCGCCTGAACTCAATTACCAGCTACCATCGCTCAATTGGCCCTTCGTTCAAGTCACGGTCATCGTAACCCCTTCGGCCTTCTCGTCTTCTGACTTCCTCGCCCTTCGTCAGAGTCAGCTGCTTCCGTCTCCGAAGAAACTCCATTCTCCAAATCCTTTGGTCGCCTCCTGCGCCTCCGAAACCGACTGAGCCTTTTTCCCGTCCTGCCCGGAATCTCCCCACCTTCCGTGCTGTTTCCTTCCCCCTTCGCCTTCACCGACGCAAGGCTTCTTTCTAGGATCATCCCGCCTTCATTCGGAGGGACGCCGTCTCCTTTACCCGTCATTATGCCGGCTTTCATCAGACCAACAAGGTTCACGACTTCTCTCCCCAAGTCGCCTGGCCCTTGACATACAGCAACGTTTCCCTTCGCCGTCCCCACGCGGCGCGGCCCTTTACCCGATGTGCAGACTCGACACCGGCCGCAGCCGCCAGTTCAGACCCGCACTCGCCCCTCCACCGTCCTTCGGCCGGTTCCACAGCTCCTAGGCCTTTGGCCTTCTCATTGGGCCCTTCGGCCCACCCATTCACCCAGAAATCCGGGGCCTTCAACACACCCAAAGCCTATCGTTCCATTACTACTCTCCTGATTCCCCTTTTTGTAGAAGGAAAGAAAAAGGAAGCTCAGCAACACTGGGACACTGGATTTTCCTATATCCCTGCCACGATGCCCACTCAAACCCCGCCTTTCACCAGCCTCCCGGCAAATTTCTTCCCTTCGCCTCCATCGTGTCTTCTCTTGTCACCAGGGGCGCTGCTGCTCCCTTCGGTTTCCGCCTTTACCTCCGGCTGATTCCCGCCTCACGCTCACGTGACTTTGTTGCAACATTTGCTCTATTTAGCACCCCAAATCACCGTGCTGTTTTCCACCTTTCCTGTTCATCATGGTCAAGACAAAGAAGCCAAAGAACGTAGAGGGCGAGGTCGACATTTATTTTGGTAGAGTCCCAACCATCGACGATCCGGGAAGTTGCCATTGTGCGGGTCTCTTGAAACCCTGTCGGATTGACCCCCACAAGCAAGTCTGCCAATATCACAGGACTTGTGATTACTATGTAAACCCATGACCCATATGTGTCACCATAACACACAAACAATAGTGTGAAATCGTTTCAAGGCAACTTTTATCTGCAACCCGCAAACGCCAGGCCGCCAACCATAAAGATGCTGTACGCAAGCTTCGACAAGATTCCCTTTCATCTTCTCCGGCCTCCACAACAGTGGCGATCCCACCAACTCCTGGGAAAACCCAACCAGAATCCACTGCAAACACTCCCCTCTTACAACAACCACTGTTCTTTCTTCGTCAGCAAACTCGGCATCACAGACCCCGTCCCAACAAGTTCTCCAAATGGAACCCACCATCTTGGAAGAACCCCCTTCGTCTCCAGTTGCCGAGGATATTCCTCCTGTTGACTTCACATCGTCGCAAGTCTTTGGAATTCCGGCCACCCCACTTTCTCCTTGACATGGAAATTCGGACTAAGATTCTCCCACCTTTCGGTTGGATTCTTCAACGCCTTCTTCTCGAGCCGATTCACCGTCTCCACAAGTTCAAGAAACGACTCCAACTCAACCTGATTTATCTCAACTATATGGTCTCGATGATAAAGAAATCGTGGAGGTAAATCATGAGAACATTTTTCTCACTCTTAAAACACAAACTCCGCTTGAACATTCAAGCTCGAGAACAATTCAAAAGAACCAGGCAAAAGTTAAACCCTACCTCCTTCATCTACAAGACGTATTTTTCCATCAACACAACACCATCTCTTCCCTTAAAGAGGAAATAAGCAAACTCAAAACCATCAACGAAGCCCAATTAAAGCAAATCACCGATTCCATCCTGTCGAAAGCCATTCAATACAAACCAATCCCACCAACGCCGCCACACCGGGTTAAAACCTCCAACCACTTTGGCCCCCTGGGTTTTACATCCACTTTACTGTTCACAAAAGGTACGACCTTCCTACTACTGACCAGGTCGTTTTCTCCACCCTGCTCTACTAGACAAGCCTTCCGGATCCCCGTTTAAAACCAACAGTATTCCCGTCACGACCACTAGAAGTCTTTGACTCTGATCTCACTACGTCAAACTCGCCAAATCAACAAAGCTCTGAGACCCTTCTCCAATTATAACAATCTAAAATCACAGAAGCCTGGAAAGCCATCGCATCAACTTCATCCTTCCACAACCTGCAATCTTTTTCCATTTGGCAGTTCGACAGCGCCGCTCATTCAAGCCCCTTACACCCTGATATGATCGACTCTTTAAAGCCCCCACTTCAGACATTCCTTCCGTTCTATGCAGAGCAAATGCTCGACACTACTGCATGGGCTTATGCTCACAACCTCCTCTCTCAGACCATTAAACGGGAACGCTAGCCAGCCAAATAGACAAAAAAAAAAAAGAATACTTCAATGATTTCCACTCATTTTGGCCAAATCCAAAAAAAAGTCCTTTTTAAGTGAAACCAGGAAAACTAAAGAAGAACCAACGGCCGGCTAACTGAAAAAAAAAAAGAACTCTCATAAAATGAAAGAAACGGAAATGTAACGTATCTTCATGGACTTGCCCCTTCAACTTGTCCCATTTCTATCAACTCCAATGAATAAGATTTCTCAACCAAAGATTCTGAAACTCCCCCAACCACCACATGCACACCGAAACCCACCCATCATCATCTCAGAAGATGGATGTTAAAAGGTAAATGTCACCCTTTTTCTTCTTCCCCTTAAACAAACAAAAAAAAAGGGGGGGGGGGAGGACCCGTCACCAAATGGCTCAACCTCACGGAGGGACCACCTAGCATGTGATACGTGACGTGAACAACATGTGTGACAAACCGCTTCAGAACCTCTGGGAACTTGCTCAAAAGGTGCCCGCCGCCTAATTTGACGGAGACGGCCTGTCAATGCTAAAATTGACAGGTATAGTACTTTTACAGCACAAAGAACATTTTGCCCGCCCCCAGCCAGGCCGGCTAAAAATGGTTTCTTTTTGCTGAAAAAAGTGCTATACCTTAGGCCCCTCCCAGCCTCCCCTCTCGAGTCACCTTTTGGCACAATTGAGAGACAAAGAGATGACGTGTCCACAAGACAATAATGCTAAAATTGACAGGTATAGTACTTTTTTCAGCAAAAGAAACCATTTTTAGCCGGCAAAATGTTCTTATAATTTTAAACTAACTTCTAGTTTGAGGATTTTATGGAAGGCTCTAGGCCATCGGGATTTCTGGTCCTGCCTTTCATAATTTATGGGTGGTTCCCTTCCTATCAACCAAGTATTTTTCCTGGTGAGAATTAAATTTAGTTTATCAAAACAGCAGACAGTGGCCCTGTGTATTCGGGGAAAGGTTATCTTTATCTGTCTTGCTATCAAGTGACTTCGTTAGGGAGGTCATGGTATAGCGGGTTCTTCTGGAACTCGCCCCTTTTTCTACTTGAAAATCGTTTTAAAGAACTAAAAGTCTAGTCCTTGTGTTTATAACGTGAATTTCAGTTGTAGATTATTTCTGCTTTCACTGAAAGCCAGCTGCTTTAATTCAAAGCCAAATGTAAACTAGTGAACAAAATGTAAAGTGTATTTTTATATTTTAACTGTTGTAAACGAGCGTCACCGAAAAACGCCTGTTTTTCAGAAATTTTTTTTTCCTTGGAGCACCCAAATGCCTCGCCGAGTCATATTCAGCCGTTTTCTTAATAATGGACCGAATTGGCCCAAATTTTAAACATCAATAGCCTGTCCAAATACAAGACTCTTGGGGAAGCCCAAATCCGGACTTTCCACCCGGAAGAACCTTTAAACGACGTTTGAAGATCATCTCAAAGCCACTACAGCCTACCTTCAACATGGCCGCCATTGCTGAACTCTGTATTTTTGTATTTTCATTTTATCCCTTTTCTTTTAGGGCAAAAAGCCCGAACATACTAGCTTAGTGTATTGTAAGAGGATTTATACAGACAACCAATTTGTAGTGTGATATTTTTTATTGTTTGTCGGCTGCAACCCATATGAAAAATTTCCACAACGATCGAATTTAACTTTAAAAATGTTAAACGTTAAATGTTCCCAGTAACTTAATGCGTTATAGCATTCAACTAAGCTAGTTTATTTATCCGCATTTATCCTTTTATAATAATCCTTTACCCCCAGAAACGCTATCATATGTCCAAACGTATAAACGTATTACAACCTGGCATTCTACCGGACACGAATTTTCAGTGTATGTTTATTTTAGGTCTCCTCTAACCTGACTGAGACCTACCAAAATCTACGATTAGCTTGATCTACTATTAAACACTAAAAGAATTCTTAAAAAGATCTGTTTAACCCATTTCCGAAAGTCAAACTGTGCAAAAACTTCGAATCCTCCATTTTTGCCCCCCTCCCCAGCCAAAACTAGTTGTGGTGTTTAACACTGCAGTTTACCGTTAAAGCTTGTTTAATTTAATAGTAATGCTTTCTGCATTACCCAAAGCCATGTATTAAGCTTTAACAAGAGCCTATTCACGTTGCAAACATGTAAATATTCATTCCATAGCCAATAATACAAAGTAAAGGCCTATTTCCAAAAGTTCAGTTGAGTAAAACTCAAAACAGGCCTATCTTTTCCGTCTTACATGTCCCTACTCCTTTAAATGGCTCTGCACCCAGTTTCTTTGTTCATTCGACTTCTCCTCCCACTTTCCATTGTTCTCGAGGCCCTCGGCCAATCAGACCCCCGCAGCTATCCTCGGCGTCCGCGCCTACTTCCGGTAATGTGTATAAAACCCCAGCCCCAGAATGCATAGTTAGCACAGCACAGCTCCGAGCGCTGCTCGGGAGAGCACAGCTCACAGATCTCAAGCTAGAGACCGGTCACGCCAGTCGGGAGTGGAGACGCCATGTCCGGAGAATGCCATGCCGAGCATGATGGTAGTGGTTCTTATGTTATAGTTTAGCTTTTGAAAGTTCAGTTTAGGACCCCCATATTCTAAATTTTAGTTTAAAACTTAACTTAACTCTAGCTAGGGAAAATTATGGTGGAGACCCCTATAGCGGCATCTTAGGTTCCTCTCCCCATAACGTCAGAGTGGTTCTCTTACTAAAAACCAATTTTTCCAGTTTACTTTAAATGGATTTTTAATTTAAACTAAATGACGGTTTGATCTTTGTGGAAGTCAAATTGAAACAAACTGATGCCTAAGTGTAAAATTGCCGGGCTTTTTATAACTTAGAACAGTTCTCGAGGGAACTAAGGGAGGTTGATCTTTTTGTACTTGGAAAACTTAGAAACATAACTGTGGGCGGTTGATCATGTAGAAACATACTGTCAGATAGACTTTAATCAGTTGCGGCTGTCAAGTCTTGCGGGTGTCTCCGGGAGCACCCATGATTTACTTTTTCTAAATGTGAAAATTTAAACTTTTACTCAAACATAAGCGTTGTTTGTTTGAATTGTAAATTGCTACTTTTGTAATTTCAACTTGTTGCCTATTTAAATAATTGGTACTCAAAAGCTTTCAGAAGCAAACCATAATGTAAAGTGTTGTTTTCATTCTCTGTTGCTAAAATAAAACCAGGAGTTTTAAGCTTCAGTCGTTTGCTAGATTTGATTAATTGTATTTTAGTGTAAAATTAAATATGTAGCCCATCTTTAGATTTTAGCTAGTTAAACAGTTAAATCCACCGTTGGTGGCAGCGATACCGACAGTTTAAGGTTAGGCCCCTTTATTTAGGAACGGCGCTTCATCCCCCATGCTGTGTTGAATAACGTAAAAGTCGTCATTAACACCGATTAACCTCAAGCTAAAACTCAACGTACACCAGGGAAACCGGGGGCGTTACAAGCACCTAAGCCGTCGTAGCGTCCGCCGTTACACTGTCAATAATAAAACCAGGAGTTTTTAACGCCAGTTGTTTCCCTAGTAAAGATTAATTGCTAGAGTTGATTATAATATGTAGCCCATTTTATCTTTTGAACCCCCCTTAGCTTTTAACGTTACCCAACGGTGGTCGCATTTTAAAGACCAGGTAGTTATTACTGGACAAATCTATTTATTAGAATAGGACATCGACTCTATTCCCCATGCCGGGCAGCAGACAAAACTGTGCTGTTTTCCACTAAAAAAAGTCAAACGTCGCTCCAAAGTAGTAACTAAGGAAGTCAAAGTCATCCATTTTACACGGAGATGTTACAAGCACCTAGCCCGTCGTAGCATCCGCCGTTACAAAGACAGAAACGTGCTTACAACGCGTATGTACCAAAGGAGGGAAGTGTAGTTCCGCACTTCGGGGTTAGCGAGTGGGGATTTGGTATTATTCAATTAAATCTCCAGAGGGAAAAAATTATTTCAGAATAAAATACTACAATTTACAGGTAATGTACAGTTTTGTTATGCAATAGAAACGGAATTGGCCGCTAGCCAGTAATTCTGTCTTTTTGTCTCTAACTCTCCGTATTAATGATGCTGGTAATTGACAGTAAATACCAGCTGTTACACCTAACTAAACACCTGCATGAACAAATCCATGGGGCTCATTGGTAACAGTAATTTGTAAAGGTGTAGTACTCCTTCAGCACAACATGACATGAAAGTATGTGCAAGCATTGATAAGTTGCAAATAAGCATGGCATGTATAACGCTGTTAACAGCTGCCAAACTAAAAGCTAAGTCAGCTTTTTAAAATAGTTATTTCACCTGGTCTACTCTCGTGTATTCAAACAAGTCGCATTTCAGCTATTAATTTAACACTCCGATTTTTCTTCTTTTTAGACATTCCTGACATCCCCGACAACATAAAGTACTGCAAATGTTTACAGGTTGCAGATTTCAGCAGCAATCCTATTTCAAGGTAAGGCCTTTTCTACATTTTTTGTAGATTATGAATTTATTTTGATGCTGCCAGGGATGTTTGCTCATTATGTGGAGAAATATTTGCTGTGTTCCCTTCCTCTCCATTTATTCCCTCCCTCATCTTGGTTGTGCGGTTGGGGATGGCTCCAGGAGCACGGGCAAAGGGTGTTTGTTGTGATAGTCATGTAAAGACTAGTGTGTGTCCTGAGCTTTGGTGGCGTGTAACAATTGAGTTCTCATAACAATCGTTTATGTCAACAATTTACTCTGGTGTTGTGAAGAGCGTTGTATCACAGCCTTGAGTATGTCATTGTAGGGGAGCGAAGACGAGCCCCTATGTTGCATCACACGCCCTTGTTTTTTTCTTCTTGTTTTTTCCGCCCTTGAATGATGACGGTCATATGGAGAAGGAGCCACCATCTTGTACGCTTATGATGTTCAACTAATTTTAACACGGAAAAACGTCTCCTGACTTCTCAAGTGCAGACTGAGGATGCTCGGTGATCCGTCTGCTTCTTTACTCGTCTGCCGTAACACAATATAAATGGCTTTTTGACGGTCCACATTTATTGGTGATCAAGATGGACGTGTCAAGCAACGAGGTAAATGTAGTTCTTCATGACCACGAACTTTAGGTTGCTTGAATGGTGATGGCGCATCATGGGACTTGGCTTTTCAAATGACAACCCCCGACTTTTCCCTTGCATCATGTTTACGAATAAACGTATCTGGAAATTACAATAATGTGCTGAGACCAATCGCTCATTAAACACCGATCCACCAAGCCTCTTGTGTTAGGTCCTACTAACCTACTTCGTAACTTCTAAGGCGAATTAAATGCTTAGCACGCAGCCGTGGTTATCGGAACGCACGCTCTACTAGCCCGGACAATCCAACTAAGCCACTTGGTTAACTTAGAGCATGTGCATACTCCGACAATTAATGCCTGACAAAAAGTCCAAGGTTGAAAAGCAAACTTCACAGGGCACGCTGTAAGGAGGGGAGCAAAGCACAACCAAATAGTTTGGACCTTTGGTCTTCCAGCCATTGGTATTGCACCTCCAATGTATGAACTCAGAAAAGACGACCCTCTGAATTACGTCTTTGTAGGAAGAGGCTAATAACTATGCTAAGTAAGTCAACCAAATTAAATTGACAAAATTTGTTCCAGGTCGGTAGATAAGTGAAATTTCCTACAGTAATACTGGCGTTGGCATCATATTTCAATTTCTTGTGGATCTGATAACAACTCTCTGCTGTCGCCAAGGAATAGGTTTCTTACTATCTGCAAAATACTTACTGCAGTAATATGTGCTAAATCGCTGATTTCTGCTTTTCATTGCTCAAAATAAATCTAATAAATTAACTGATCGCGATCTACCATCTAGCCTAAAGTGTAAGGTCGCTAAGGAAGTAGACGATTATTCACAAGGCACAATGCTCGATCCTAATTCACTCCTTACTGCATAGCTAGGGGACTATGCACATAGCGTTTACATAGTAGGCTATCAGCAGAATTTATCCTTCTGCTGCACCTCGTAGTCAGGGATCCAACCTTTCAATCAGATCCCACACACCAACTAACTCGAGCTCACGATTCTGTCCCGTTTTATACTCGCTTGGGCCGGGGCAGAAAATAGGCTCTTGCCTGAGGCTACTGGCGTACAGGTTCGATACAGTTCCAATTGGGTTGCAGGGGACCCGTGTCTCCACCTGGCGGCTGGCAGCTGTCCAATTCTTGAGTCTGCAGTAATTGAAAGGCTGGCAGGCTGTAGCGGCGGATGCTACGACGGGCTAGGTGCTTGTAACATCTCCGCACTCATGGTTGACATCCAGCTTGTAGATATGACTGATTCGTAACTTTCTGACTATTAGGGCGTTTAACAGCACAGTTGGGCCTTAATCCCGGGGGGAGTTGAAGATACTTTCCTATTTTAAAAATGAATAGGTCTAACCAGTAACTAGCTACCTGGTCTATAAGGCTGCCACCACCGGTGGGTAAGTTTAAAAGCTAAGGGGGTTTAGAATAAAATGGGCTACATGTTATTTAAATGCAAGCAATTAATCTGCACTAGAAACCGTACCGTGAAGCGTGGAGCTTCAGAAAAATTACGTTTTTCCCCCGAGGTTTTTGATGTTTGGAGTACGGGTATCCTCTCCAATCATGCCGCAGCACAGAAATCTATTACAAGGCCGCCATGATGAGTCAAGTCGAACTACGAAATGTTTGCTTCGTGAGTTGCGTGCTGCCGACCATGTAAGCCGGTTACATTTCCCCTCCCCTAAGTGTTTGCCTAGGCAAAGCAGAGAGCATCTGTTATAACGCAATGCATTGCCTAACTATCCTGTAAGTTTAAACATCAGGATTGAAAAACAATTTATTCAATGAAAAAGCCCTAATTACAGAGTTTCAAGACTTTCCCTAACAACAATCTTTTGCAACTTCCTTTGCTAACAAAGTTGCAAAAACATCCAAACCAATAACGTAACAAAAAAAACACCGTCTTCTTCGCCGCAGAACTCGAACGTAACCGTCCATCCCCAGAAAACGTAAGTGTCCTTAACAATAACCACCACGACGTAACAGTTATGAAAAGTGCACTTCACCGTCGCTCCGGTTTCCAATGCCATCTGGAGAACCCCTCATCTTCTGCCACCTGCAGACTAAGCAACTGCCTGCCACGGTGCTTCCCAGTGGGTGGCCAATAGTGGACCTATGACCAACTACTGCCTTCACCTGTAGCCTTCCGACAAAGTCCTCCCTTGAAGAGCTTCCACCATCCAAACACATAGTGCACCACCATGCAGAACAACTGTTGCTAAGCAACGGTATAAGGGAAACATTTTTCACACTCACTTCATTTCCAACACTGTGCACACAACGGATTTGTCCAAGTTGTCCACTCCAGGGTCCCACCGGGGAATGTGCAGGCCCACCATGCCCATGCCTTCTAGGACAGTTATATCAAACTTCCATTGTCGGACTAGCATTTCCAAGGCACGCCCTTTTGCAGCAAACTTCACCGAAGAATATCGCACATCACTCCAAATTGAGCGTCCTCTTTCTACTCCACTCACTCTGACACAAGCGTCCAAACACAGCCACTTCTGTTCATGACGTAATGAACGGCATCGCAGCTACTGCTACACCACACAGTCCAAGCTGTTCTTTCACCACACATGCATCCTTCTGCATCACACCAAAAGTCCAAACTCCACCAGGTTTCCAAACTTCGCTCAGTTTGTAGAAACTTGCCCACGAACAAAGTCCAAACACAAAAGTCCCATTTTTCTGTCACCACACAGCCACACACGTGTCCCACACGTTCCTCCAATGACTTCCTGGTGGTCCCATCTATCGGTTATGCCCTCTCGAGCAGACGTGCAAATGATAGCCCGTATGGCAAAGCACGTCCAGCAACCAGTCGGTTAGTGAAGGAGAGAAAAAGTAGGCGCTCCCCACCTGCCCTATCACGCATCGAACACTCTACCTCAATGTGTTCCTTCAACCTAATTCTCCAATCCATTTTCATAGATTGTGCCCTTAGATCGCAGCACTCACGTGTTGGAAAAGTGCAATCGGCCAAACGCCACTTGAGCGATCCTACAGCTTTAACCAAACACGCTACGTAGAGCTGGCCTCGCACCGACATCTTACATGCTGGTAGAGGTTGTAGCGGCGGACGCTAAGACGGGCTAGGGGCTTGTAACGTCTCCGCACTCATGGTTGACATCCAGCTTGTAGATATGACTGAATAATGACTTTCTGACTATTATGGCGTATAACAGCACAGTTGGGCCTCAATCCCGGAGGGAGTGAAGATACTTTCCTATTTTTATAAATTTAAAAATTAATA
The DNA here is from genome assembly GCA_023313725.1 of Lithobius niger. Taxonomy (NCBI): domain Eukaryota; kingdom Metazoa; phylum Arthropoda; class Chilopoda; order Lithobiomorpha; family Lithobiidae; genus Lithobius; species Lithobius niger. The sequence goes on along the minus strand of JAHWFP010093822.1, from coordinate 70,665 downwards.
GGTCTAATCAGTAACTATCTACCTGGTGTGTAAGGCTGCCACCACCGGTGGGTAAGTTTAAAAGCTAAGGGGATTTAGAATAAGATGGGCTACATGTTATTTAAACGCAAGCAATTAATCTGCACTAGAAACCGTACTTAAAGTTTTAAAAACTCTTGGTTTTAATAAAAATCACAACAAATGAAAAAGGCACTTTATATTTTGGTCACTAGTTACAACGAAAGCTTTAAATTAAAGCAAGAAGGCTTTCCGTGAAAGCAAACGAATTTACTTTTAGAAAATTCAAGAACAAAAGCAGCAACTGGCTTTCAAATAATTATAAACAATTTCGACTAGAAAAAGTAGTTTTTGGGTCCAATCCTGAAAACCCTCTAGTTTAAACTCTCATCCGCTAAAGTCTTAATTAGTCTTAGACATATATCTCTTTTGGAAAAGAGCGCCCGAATCCTCAAGAGCCACTGTGTACCGTTTAAGTTAAAACGAGGTTTAAAATAAAGGAACGTTCGTTTTTAGGAAGAGAACCACTCTGACATTACAGCAAGTAAAGACCGAAAATGCCGTTTGGCTTACTCCACTGTAAAATTCTAAAACAAGAGGTACGTTAAAAATCGAACTTAAATTTAGAATGGGGGTCCTAAAATTAAACTTTCAATTAACTAGTAACTATATATGGGGGGGGGGGGGCTGAAGTGTGGAGCTTCAGAAAAATTGAGTTTTTCCCCCGAGGTTTTTGATGTTTGGAGTCCGGGTATCCTCTCCAATCATGCCGTAGCACAGAAATCTATTACATGGTCCTCACACTGAGCTTCTCTCACATTTAAAAGAACTACAGCCAGTAGTCCAAATGTCACTACGCAAAGCGACCAGACGCCGAGAGTATAGCACTCCCATCCCGCGCCTACGGAATAAACCATTCCGTCTGGGATCGTGCTACAAGCCTTTTGCCCTGCCTCGCACTGTAGTTGTTTTACTGGCATAGAAAAGACCAAACAACAACATGACATGTGTCCGCCACTGAACTGAATCACTATGTAAAACTAAAATAATTCGCATCAGTCTCTCAAATTGCATTTCCGAACTGCCTTTTAAATTAGTCTCCATCTGTGTGTCCCATGGTTGTCGTTAAAACTTCGTCATGAGCCACACAGGTGCTTTCCTGCAAAGCTAATCCGTGGTTTTCAACTGATTTGCTCTGCATGAAAGCAATCAGCAATCACTCTATTGTAGACTTCTTCTGGTCCAAAAAATAGGATTCTTACTGGATCGCCACCGTACATATTCCTGTCTGCACGATTTGAGAAATCTGCATGCAGCGTATATGAGGATGCGATCTTCGTTTGTACGACATAATAAAAAAAAAAGTGTTTTCTTTTTACATGCGACAAACGGGTCAAAATGTGGCAGCCTGTTCACGCTCTTATTCCAGGTTTTGTTACCTGAACAAGGTTGTGGACTGATGCCTCATTTTCGGTTGCCATGTTAACGTCCTCAATTGTAAGCCTTTTGCCTGCTTCACAATTAATTTCAGTCAACTGACAATGAACCCGACAAGGTCCAATTTTGAAAAAAATTCAGTTTCAACCGTAACCACTATCTACTTCAGAATTCCCCGTTTTTCGAAAACCCATTCTTTGGTCAGTTTGTTCAAGGCTCCACTGCGCATTTGAATTTTCGGATCCAAATGTACAAAATCTTTATCACCTTTCAACCTTCCAAAGTTATGTCCGTAACAATTCGTAATTTAAGCAGCCAACTTCGCCACTAGATATACTAATTTTACAGCCCTCCATACCCAACATCCATTCGACACCGAACAGGCACGTGTACACATCATTTTTTTTTGGGGGGGGGGGGTACGAATGACGAATCTGCTTTTCTTTCGCATAATTTGTCACTGTACGTCCTATCTGTATTTCAAGCAACCATTTCCGTTACCAGAAACACACGGAATTAAAAAAAAACCCACTTTTCCTGGACACACATTGCTTCTTTTCCTTCCACGCCGAGGCGGAAAAGAAAAATTGGCGTCCAAGTCAAGTCGCCAATTTGCAGTTTATTCCTTCCAGACTAACCTCACAAATCGTCTGTCTTTTATTTACTCCAGTTCGGAATTATGCGCTGTCTAGCTCTGACTTTTGCTCATTCCTAATATTTTGACGAAGTAATCTTAGTGGGGACAAGTTCGAATCTGAAGAAATCCATTCCGAATCGGAACCCATCGTCCACTCAAGATCTATCAAAATCTTCCCCATTTTCCATGACCCAGGCAGTATTTCTACTTTTCAAGGTTGTCGACCTTTTTCGTACGTTACTTAAGTCCAAGTTTCGCATTACTAAAGTTCGTGAAATAGGTAACCATCAGCCATTGCTTTGACTCACAATTTCGCACACGTTTGAAAAAAAAAATTGACTTCCTTTTTTTTTCGGTTTTGAAGTTCGTTCTTCAATTTTGGTCCCTTATTTCGCCAAGATCAACACAACTTCAGTCTGGGATAGTGTTTCTTTAGTCGCCAAAACAAGTTTACTAGTATTTTGAAACTTTAAATAATGAGTGCTTAGTTAGCTCACTACAAGAATCTCAACTTTCAACTTGTTAAAATGTGCACCTTCCAATTTTAACCTTTACAATTATATTCGTCGCGAAATGCTTTTGCAATCATTCCACCACTGTAATAATTGTAGTGACTTTATTTTCCGAAGAAAAACGGTGTTTTTATTTTAGGGGTTTTTAGGCCTAACTAAAAAAAAATTGCCTCCGTGAAATGTGTTCAGTTCACAGCTAGCTACCGAGTTTAACGTTATTTTCCACAGAAAATAACGGGATCTTTGCTATTCGCACTAATCGATTCCCATTAGTACAAGAAGCAAAGTGGTTTCCTTGGATACTCAGCAGTATTTAAACTGGATGAGTCCTCAGTCTCCTCCAAAATTCGTAATTTATCTTACTACGTGCGTTTTGGTCGGTCGCACTAAGCAAGCGTCATTACTACCGTTTTACTTTAATTTCCAAATGCCCAATAAAATAGAAGAGAAATTGGTCAATATTATTGGGACATTATTTTAGTCACCAACAAATTGCGGTTTTAATGCAGGTTGCCAACAACGTGAACACAGGTTGGACCCGGAGATAAAACCTTCCCAAAATTTGGTATGCTCACCTTATTGGAACTTCTTACCGAATCGGAAGGATTTTTAAAAAAATATTGGACTCGAATCCCAATGTCAAGGCTACCAACTATGAGCGCCAGAGATTTTTCATGCTTTTTTCCATCCCGAAGGTTTGGAAAACACGAATTTCCTATCGAAGGTTTAGGTAATCCCGGACAGGCCCTCAAAATATGCAAGGTTGCTAAGGAAGTGGACGATTATTCACAAGGCACACTGCTCGATCCTAATTCACTCCTTACTGCATAGCTAGGGGACTATGCACATAGCGTTTACATATTAGGCTATCAGCAGAATTTATCCTTCTGCTGCACCTCGTAGTCAAGGATCCAACCGTTCAGTCAGATCCCACACACCAACTAACTCAAGCTCACGATTCTGTCCCGTTTTATACCCACTCGGGCCGTGGCAGAACAATAGGCTCTTGCCTGAGGCTACTTCGAAACAGGTTCGATCCGGTTCCAACTGGGTTGCATGGGACCCATGTCTCTATCTGGCGGCTGGCAGCTGTCCAAATCCTGAGTCTGCAGTAATTGGAAGGCTGGCAAGCCGCCATGATGGCATTAAAAAAACCCACCTAATCTCAGTTTATTATACTTTATTTTTTTACTAAAGTAAATGCTTTTTTTTGTCCGCTAACAACGTAAACGGAGATTTTATTTTTTAAAACTCTGTTTTGTGCAGATCCACTAGTCACGTGCTTCCTTGCAGCACGCTGATTGGCTGTTCAGGCTACTTTGGCTGAACTGGTGAATATGACGTGTTGGTGAATATATTCACAAACACAATACTACTGGAAGTCGGGAATGAACCATCTTCTCTAGTCTCTCCATCTTTGATCTAGCTCCCGTCAGGTGGCGCTGCTTCGCATTCATCGTTATGCAAGCAGGCCACTATTATGTCATATCACTTTGAGCACAACATTGGAGTGGTTGTGCCTATTTATGCTCTTGAAGTTTTCAACTTTATTCATTGCAAATGAACATGGAATCTTCGGAATATTGAAACAAGTGAACTCGAATGTGTTTCCCGTGGGTGCACACTTTCAAGTTTGGTTGTTTTGCGCCCAGTGTGTTTAAAATTTTATTCGAAATTTACTTAGGCTAATCGGCATGTGTGGCATTTGCGTAGGCTTTGCCCGATGTATTCACATGGAGATTCTCTCGTAGAAACGGCCTCGATAACGTCGTCAACAGTGTGGATGCCCTAATTTAGTTGGCTCGAAACATGTTTTCCTTTATTTCATTCCCGTTGCTTGTAAACTTGTAGGGGATTTTATAATGGCTTGGTGAGATAACCCGCCTCCCGCAGTCCCCTTTTCTCGGGAACGTCGTTGCTGTCATAGGCCTTTCCATGGCTACCTCACTTAAGCTAACTCATCTTTGGCTTATTCCTTTCACTGTATTCAGTCCGGTTCAGGTTTTCTTATCTCATTTATTCGCTGGTGTTGTGTGCAGTTCGATGACGCGGAATCGACTTTAATATCGATCGTGTGGGGAATTTTTACTCTCGTTTAAGGCTTGTTACGCAAAATCCAAAATGGCGGCCCTATTACCAACGCCAGATGTCGGCAAGCGTTCCTCCTCCACGCCGACGTCGGCCGCCATATAGCACCTTAGTGTGAGAACGCGGAAACAGACGTCGTGTTAGATTCGATTTGCGCTAAACAGACGTCTGCTGTGCGTAGTTGTTTAAACCACGTTTGAAACTCAAAACTTCGGTACTGAAACCCGTTTGCGTTGCATCGAATTTTATTGCCAAGAGGATAAGAAATAAAAATAGGAAAATTGGAAAATATTTGAAGGATGCCGGTAATGTACGTTGGTGGTGTAAGGGGTAAGATATATTTGAAAGATGTTTAAAATAGCACGATCACTTCATGCTCGCGTCCCGTAATCGCGACTGTGTCCTCGCCAAAAAATATTTTTTAAATGTGCGAGTTGGGTCAGTGTCTAATGTTGATGCGACATCTGACAGGGCATCTGAGCGTGAGCATGATGGTCATCCGTCTCCACGTTCGGGTAATAGGACGGACATTAGGCCGAAAACGATCATATCACCCATTAGGGTGATAGTGCTACAGGTGTCGTCTCGCAACGATCTGCATGGACGCTCACCAAAACAAAGCCTCATGTGTCGGGCGTACGAACATGCCGCACACCGACATTGGAAATTCCACTGAATGGTGGAGATTTTCGACGATGTGATTCCCCCCCCCCCCCTTCCATTCTCCATTCGTGCTGGAAATTTCGTTACTAACCAAAAAAGAAAAGCAAGATAACGTCGACGGGGCCAATGTCGGCTGACTTCTTTCATCTAGCTTTGATGTTGGAATTAAGACTAGATTTGGAGGGTAATAAACATCAATGGAATCAATGAATCTCTGAACTTACAACTTTGTTTTTAGAGAAGTGTGGAATTAAATGTATAAATTCCAGTGTCAATCACCCCCAATCCAACAGTGTCGAACGCTTTTACCGCACACTAAAGGCGGTGTTGCATGCAGTATGCCATGAGCATCCTGAATACTGGGAGAGGTGTTTACCAGGAGCAATGTTTGCTCTCCGAACCACTCATGAGAGCACCGGCTTCACTCCTGCTGAGCTTGTTTACGGGCGTAACATCAAAGGCCCACAGGAGTTGGTTAAAAGCCAATGGGTAGAGCCAGACGTTCACCCAAGTGTACTAGAATACATCCTGGACTTGCTTCAGCGATTCCAGTATTCCCGTGAAATTTCTGAAGACAATGTCACGAAGTCCCAACTTAAGAACAAGTCATTATATGACAGAAAGGCCATTGAACGTAAGTTCAAGGAGGGAGATAAAGTGTTAGTGCTAAAACCTTTCAGAACCAATAAGTTAGACATTTGTTGGGATGGCCCATGTGTGGTGTTGAAAAGATTGTCTGACACAAACTATCTAATAAAAAAATCGTTTGGTGCTCAGAAGGAGACAATCTACCACGTTAACCTCCTGAAGCTCTATGTGCCTAGGGATGGAGCTTCCAACAATGCATTTTCTGACGAACGTGATTCTGCTCACCTTGACCATGTTTGGACAGTTCAGCCTGGAGATGGCCACTTTACTGCTAAGGAGGCTATGGGCCGTTTTAAGAAAATGAGCTATTTAACCGAACAGCAGAAGAGCGACTTGCTCGAGGTTTTTGAAAAAGTGGACGGTGTCTTCTCCACTCTCCCGGGTCGTACCGACCTGGTTACTCACGACGTTCAATTAAAAGATCCACACGTGAAACCCTGCAAATACTATCGCCATGCGAAGTATGAGCGTGACTTGATTGATACAGAAATTAAGCAGATGCTTGATTTGGGTTTAATTGTTGAAACCGACTCGCAACACGGTTCCCCCATGATTATTGTTCAGAAGGAGGATGCCAGCCCACGTCCGGTAGCAGACTACCGTGAATTGAACAATAATACTGTCACGAAAGACTACCCCATTCCCAACATTGAGGAATGTATTAAACGAACTGCGAAATGGAAGTATATCTCCATTTTCTACCTCAACAGAGGATGTTGGCAAATGCGTTTGGCGCCGCAAGCTTTTTTAGCTGTCACTATTACAACTCCCATTGGGTAGTTTGCTCCCCTCATAATGAACATGGAGATGAAGAATGCCCCCTTCTGCTTTCAGAAGTTGATGGATGGTGTCACTAGGGGCATGGAAGAGTATGTTACTCCTTTCCAAGATGACACTGCTGTTGGTTCCGAAATGTGCTAACATCTCGATCATGTCTTAAATTTTCTTTCTGCTGTCAAGAAAGCCAGGCTCACGGTCAATGCCGGTAAGTCGCAGGTTGCTTGCAGCAAAGCCACCTTTCTTGGTCATGAAGTTGGTGGAGGTTCTCGAACTCCTGAAGTGAAAGTTTTGGCTGTGCAAAAATTCGCTAGGCCACAAACTAAGAAGGATGTCCTTTCGTTCCTTGGTTTAGTAGGGTACTGTCAAAGGTACATCAATCACTACTTTGAAACCTGTGCGTGTCTTACAGACTCCTTGAAAAAGGAAGCACCAGATCCCGTTTTGTGGGATGAGTCCAAACAAACAGCGTTTGACTCCTTGAAACAAGCTCTAGTGACGTTTCTAGTCCTAAGACCTGCAGACTTCAGTCAAACTTTCATTTTACAGTGTGACTGTTCCGAACGTGGTATGGGCGTCATTTTGTCCCAAGTGTTCGATGGTGTTGTACACCGTTGTCTTTATGCATCCCGCAAATTGACAGCAAGGGAGCACAATTTCAGAACTATAGAGAAAGAATGGGCTTGTTTGGTATGGGCCGATGCGAAACTTCGTCCGTACATTTATGGTACCAAGTTTCTCATCGAATCAGACCACAACCCCCTTCACTGGCTGAAACAAATGTCTGGCAAAAATCCCTAATTGTTGCGTTGGAGTCTTACTCTTCAAGACTATGACTATGAGGTCAAGTACAAACCTGGAAAGTCTCATACAAATGCAGATACCATGAGTAGGTATTTTGTTTAAACTAAAAACAACAGTTGGTTTTATTTATTAAAAGCTAAACCAGTGGTGGAGCCAAAATTTGCTCTGCATTTTTTTTATTATAATTTTTCTTTAACTGTTAAGAGGTACATTGTCAGCGCAACCTCACTCAAAGAACCAAACAACTTAAACATAGAAATACAACACTGGGAGGTTTTATGGATAAAACGCAACAACCTTTTAACGACAGTGCTAACTTTTTTCGCAAAGGGGTAGACAGACAGCTATTTTTAAAGAAAGCCATTTCGTAGAAAACTTAGAGGAACTAACCGGGGACAAGTTACAATTCCCGTAGAATATTCCTAATGAATATTATTGTGTCGTTAAAATCTCTGTAATTATCCTTCCACAAAGGAAGGCGTTGATAATGACAAGGAGAATAAAGCTTTCGCACTTAAAATTTAGGTGTAAAGTCCAAAACAGGGATTAACTGGAAGTTGCTTAATGATGAGCTTCCAACAGACCAAAATGTCAAAATTAAAGATAAAAGTTAGTTTTCAGTCGATTTTCACTGAAAATAAGTGTTTGAACAAGTTTAATGTTTAAACAAAATACGGATTAATGTGTCTGCATTGACATGTTTCTTTCCAGGTTTATAACGAACTGTGTAGTTGTAGTCTTGTAGGGTAAGGCTCCACCTAAGCAATCTGAGATTTTTGCAAGACTTTTACTTGAGTCTGTGCAATGGGTTATGATCTGATTCGATGATAAATTTTGTCCCATAAATGTATGGCCGTAATTTAGCAACGGACCAGATCAAACGCACATTCTTTCTCGGTAGTACCATAATTTTGTTCCCTAGCTGTTAGTTTGCGTGAAACATACAGATGGGTGTTCGTCTTCGTCTAACACTTGGGACAAAACACAGCCCATGCCACGTTCTGAACAGTCGCACTGTAAAATAAAAGTTTTGAAGTCGGGGGCTCTTAGGAAGGGAAACGTCACTAAGACAGTTTTCAAAGAGTCAAACGCAGCTTGTTTGGAGTCGTCCCACACAACGGGACCTGGTGCTTCCTTTTTCAAGGAGTCTAAGACACGCACCGATTTCAGAATAGTGGTTAATGTACCTTTGGTAATAACCAACAAGACCTGGAAAGGAACGGACATCATTCTTGGTTTGGGGACGTGCGAATTTTTGCGCAGCAAGGACCTTCACGTCGGAGGGTGTGCAAGATCCATTACCAACCTCATGACCTAAAAAGGTGGCTTTGCTGCAAGCGACCTGCAACTTTTTTGCGTTAACAGTGAGCCCGGCCTTCTTAACAGCAGAGAGAAAATTCAAGACATTATCGTGATGCTGTAGCCACATTTGTGCACCAACAGCGGTGTCATCCTGGAAAGAGGTGACATACTCCTCCATGCCACGAGTGACATCCGTCTTCACCACCAGATTTGAGAGGATACCTTAACTCAAAATATCAAAAACCTGAGTGTATATCGTTTCACTCAACGAACAATTTTTTTCATTAGCGCTCGCTAGGCCTAAAAAGACCTGTCTTCAAACTTCATCTCCACAAAAAATGGACCAAAACGTTTGGAATTTGAAGCCCTTAATAGACCTGAACTCTACCTTGATTTCTGCGGAAACAGATTCGTAAAATTCCTTTCCAATAATTTACTACACCAGTGTGAAAAAAGCTTCCAAACTGACCTACGCCGCACGCAATTCGCCGATCGCCTTTTTTCACAAAAACAACTGTATATTTGTAATTACTTTTCTTTTCTTGAAGGAATAAAGCCAACCAGCTGAGTGTTGTTTTAGGAGGTATTTAACCTCGTAGACATGTATTTTAAAAACCCAACACTTGATGTTTTTAATGCGTTCTAGCATTCAAGGAATAAGCTGGTATATTTAACATTTTTATTTTATTATATTTGGGCAACTATTTAGCAAAAACTAGGCCTCTAAACCTTGCTGAACCCGGATGTCTTTCCTACGAATTTTATCGGACATTTAATTTTCCATTGTATATTTTATTTTACAAACTTCAAGTCACGTCGACCGTAGTGATGTTTCTTCAATTAAATCACGTTTGCAATCAAATTGAGCTTGAACACTGTCTCCCCCCCCCCCCCCCCACACACACACGTCCTTAGTGCTTTATTTTTGAATGCAGTCTAACTACCCATGCTAGAAAAGGCCTTGTATGCTCTAAGAGTCGCCAACCCCTTTGCTCTAGTGGTAGCCTCAATTCCCTTCCAACCAGATTGCTGCATTCAATTCCCCCTCCAGTCAGAGCAGTCGCAGCTCCCTCGTCCATCGGCGCTTTCACGCCCTCATGATTGAGTGACAGCTTTGCCGGCCTGACCCAGACCCTCCCTCCCGAGAGG
>JAHWFP010093822.1:38006-51132 GCA_023313725.1 Lithobius niger | reverse complement strand
TGTCAATGGCCGAGTGAATTTCGGTCGAATGGAGCCCTGGTCACGGTTGTGACCTTAATAGCGGGTCCAGTGAGTTATCTTTATACCAGTTAAGGATGTGGCCATAGCGATTAAGGCGCTATGCAAGTGATCTGGGGGCGAACTGGGTAGCCGGTTCTAATCCGGGTCATGCCACTCCGACGAAACGTAAGTGCATAAAGGTGGCTTACTGAACTACGTTATTCTAGTGTATGTTTTTCGCTGTTGGCTTGTTTCCGATTTTCCTTAGTATTTCCAGCGATTTTGTTTCTATTTCTAATACCGCGAACACGTCTCCATCCATTGCGGTCAACCGCCTCCGGCACGGGACCTACGTTCCCTTTCCGACGAACTGTCGCACTGAGGAACAATATGCCTGTCTCAAACTTCAACTCAAGGCGCGGAAAGTAGCAGCCAGGTTGGCCTCCTCCATCAGCCCTCGATTAACTCCACTCGACCTATCCTCGCGTTCCTCTCAACATTCTGTAGCCGAACGTTCCGCTACCCAACGAACCAATGGACCACTGACAAGTTAGCTTTCGCCTTTCTCTCCAGCATTGCATGCTGTTCTTTAAATCAAAGGGGTATGATATCCCTCCGCAGCGCCACCACCTGCGCATCCTACTGCACAGCCTTCCTTTCTTTTTTATTACAATCTTCAGCTATGCAGCCTGCTGGTCTTTTCTCTACCTTCAACCAGTGCAGCGCACTACACACTGCTCCTTAACGGCCAATCCTTGTACCTCGACTTACGTCGCTGTTCCTGTTCCACACACCGTTTTTCCTCACAGAACTCCCTCTGCTCCTTCTTTGATGGTCATTCCAGCCCTCCGCCGCTTCTGGACTAATGAGAACTCCATCCGTTCCTACAGTGGAGGATGGCTCTTCTCCACCCTCCGCAGATCCACCGACCCCCTCCACCATTCCTCCGGAATGTCTCTCGCCTCTCATTACTCTCCGAGACTCACCAACGCGATGTGGTACGTCCCATCCTGGCTCCTACGTTCGTGCTTCGCGGTCGATCATTCCGCCCTCCGAACCAGCCTCCTCACCCATGCTGGCCTCCTCATCCACGGATGATCCTTCCTTTCTAGCCCAAGGTGTCACAGGCCGATTGGTTATCCTCTTGATTCTTCTTCCATTCCTCGGCTCCGGTTTACCACACCTCCGCCCACCTCACACCGACTTCTCTCAAAACAACGAGCAGAACGCGCACGTCGTCAGCAAGCTACCACCTCCGCCGTTTCACCGCAACAAAAAAATACCGCCTCCGCATCCCCCAAAATGGCCGAGGCTCCCATCAACGGGTGCTATCCCAGCGATTGACAAATCCCCCAGTATACGCTCACTGAAATCCAGCATACCAATAACCAACTCTATGGAAATCAAAACAGTCCGTTTTGTAACGGCGGACGGTACGACGGCTCAGGTGCTTGTAACGCCCCCGGTTTCCTGGTTTGACACGGAGATTCAGCTTAAGGTGTTGCGGTGATTATTGCAACTTTTACGGCATAAGCACAGCATGGGCTACAGTCCCAGCATGGGGGATGGAGCGTCGGGTCCTAAATTAAAGGGGCCTAACCTTAATACTGCTGGTATTTCACTGCCACCAGCGATGGAAATTTACCCGTTTATCAAGAGCTAAACTAAAAATGGTTTACATATTTATTTACACTTAAACAGTTAACTAGCAAACGAACCGAAGTTAAAAACTCCTGGTTTTTATTATGACAACAGGGAATGAAAAGAACACTTTACATTAAGTTTGCTCGAAAGCTTTTGAAATAAACTTATTTAAAAGCACAAAGTTTGAATTTACAACATGTAATTCGGTTTCACAAGTTTTGACTAAAACGACGTTTGTGTTTCAGAATAAAACAATCAATTAATTTTTTCGAATAGAAAAAGCAATACTGAACACTCCGCAGAGACGTCCGCAAGATTGAACAGCCTCGGCTGGTTACAATCTATCAAACAGTATGTTTCAAACAGGCATGAAAGATCAACCGTTTCACTGTTTTGTTTCTAAGTGATAAAACAGAGCCTTAAACCTCCCAGAGTTGCTGTTTCTAAGTCAACTCCTCAAATTTTAAAAGCCTCGCCTGTTTATAAAGTCCGTCTGGAGTGAATAACCAATGAATCCCACACAAAGATCAAACCGTCAATTATTTGAATTAATGTTTAAAACAAATAAGAAAGAAGTTGGTTTTTAGAAAGAGGACCACTCTGACGTTATGGGGTGAGAAACCTAAGATGCCGCTATAGGCGTCACCACCATAATATTCCCTAGCTAGAGAGAGTTTAAGTTACGTTTTTAAACTAAAATTTAGACTTGGGGGGGGGGTCCTAAATTAAATTTTTAAAAGCTAACAACAAACATAAGAACCACTGCAATTTTGCCCGGCATGGCATCCCACGGACATGGCGTCTCCACTCCTGACTGGCGTGACCCTTCTCTAGCTTGAGATCTGTGAGCTGTGCTAACTATGCATTCTGGGGCTGGGGGTTTTATGCACATTACCGGAAGTAAGCGCAGACTCGCGGGGTAGCTACGGGGGTCTGATTGGCTGAGGGCCTCGAGAACAATAGAAAGTGGGAGGAGAAGTCGGATGAACAAAGGAACTGGGTGCAGAGCCGTTTGAAGGAGTATGGATGGAGAAATGGAAAAGGCAGGCCGGTTTTGAGTTTTAACTCAATTGAACATTCGGAAATAGGCCTCTATTTTGAATCATTGGCTACGTATTTCATATTTACATGATTGCAACATGAATCGGCTCTTGTTAAAGCTTATTACAGTGCTTTGGGTAATGCAGAAAACATTACTATTAAATTAAACAAGCTTTAACGGTAAACTACAGTGTTATACACCACAACTAGTTTTGGGCTGGGGAGGGGGGCAAAAGTGAAGATTTGAAGTTTTGCACAGTTTGACTTACGGAATTGCATGGAAACAGATCTTTGTAAGAATTCTTTTGGTTTTAATAGTAGTTCAAGTTATCAGTAGTGTTTGGTTGAGTTCCAGTCGGGCTGAGAGAACTAAAATAAACATATATACACTGAAAATTCGTGTCCGGTAGAATGCCGATGTCTAATTACTTGGACTAATGGCAGCGTTTCTGGGGGTAAAAGATTATTATAAAAGGCTAAATAAATGAATAAATAGTCTAGCTTGATGTTATGCTAAAACGCATAAAGTTAAAGTGGAGGTTTGAACCTTAAAGTTAACGGACAATGTTTGATCTAAGTGGAAATTTTTCATAGTAGTTGCGATCGTTCAAACACAATAAAAAATATCACACATTAAAAATGGTTGTCAGTACATGGGCACAAGGTTTAGTGCCTTTCTCCTAAAATACAACTAAGCTAGAGTTTGGGGCTTTATGCCCGAAAAGAACAAGGATAAAATGAAAATACAAAAATACAGAGTTCAGTAATGGCGGCCATGTTGAAGGTGCGATGTGGATTTGGGGTGATCTTCAAACGTGAATTACTGGTACTTCCTGGTGGAAAGTCCGGATTTGGGCTTCCCCAAGCATCTTGTATTTGGGCAAGCTATAGATGTTGAAAATTTGGAATGATTCTGTCCATTAACAAAAAAACGGCCAGATGTGCCTCGGTGAGGCATTTTGGATGCCTCAAAAAAAAATTTCAAATTTCTTGAAAAATGGGCTTTTTCGGTGGCGCTCGTTTACACTGTCCTTACATTCACTAGCCTTCGCTGATCCTCTTGGATCATCGGCCAGCCTTCACCTCCTTTTCATCTACCAAAGTTTCGATTCCTGAGCAATGATGATCCTCCAGCTCTCCTGCGGATGGTGATCTCCGTCCTGTGTATCTCCATGTCCTATCCCAGTCCACCGCATCCTACCTCCACGGGTCCATCTTTCTCAATCCTCCATACGATGCTTCGGACAGCTGCCAGCCTTACCTTCGGTATTACGCCATCTGCGGCAACCATCCTCGGTCCCCTTCCCGGGCCTTACTACCGTCTTCCCATCCGCCGGTCAACACGGGGCCTTCCGCAACTTCGGGGGACGGTTCACGTCCTCAAAATCCCCTCATCCTTCAGATGATCTGGCACCATCAGACTCTTCCCCTCTGGTGCCGATTCTTCTGTCACCTAGTTTCCATTCCATTAGGGGCCACATGACCCCTCTCACCTACTTTCCATCCTCCTCCTGGCCTCCGGATCCCGGCCCCGTTTTCGTCCTTCCCACGTTCCGGCTCTTGGATAGACGTGCATTCTGTTTCACCCTCTACTCTTCATGCTGTGGATCTTGCCTGTGACGTGTCCCTTGATGTGGACGCGTTTCCATCCTCCCTTTCCAAAATCGCCACCAAGACGTCTTCAAAACGGTCGTTAATACCGCTTTCACCTTCGATCCAAGGCACTGACCCTGCCGTCCGTCCTACCAAGAGACCGAGGATACGGTTCTCACTGAGACCATCCTCCGTGACTTCAAGTTGGTCCTACGGACCGACTACCACACGCTCTCTGACGAACACAACTCGTCCTCCGCTACTGCTTCGCAAGGAAACCGGCGTCCCAGTTCGGTTCCACCACCGCTCACTAGTTCCACACCAACTGTGCCAGGTGCTTCGGATATCGAGGCATCACCTAGTATCCTGAAGAAATCCAGCATGCCAATCCGGTCGGCCGTCGGGATTAAGCAAGTTACTCAGCGATTCGCACCACCAGCTTCTCACCGCAAAGTTCGTTTTCGGGTAGGAAAAAGTTCGGGTTTCCTAAAGGGATGAGGAGAGGGCGAAAAGGCTTGCATGGAGTTTTAATTGGTCCCATGTGAGCATCTTGATCTTACTAAGATCTTAATCAAGATGCTCACATGGGACCAATTAAAACTTGATGCAAGCCTTTTCGCCCTCTCCTCATCCCTTTAGGAGACCCGAACTTTTTCCTACCCAAAAACGAACTTTCTCAAGTATTGATCGAAGAAGAAAGAAACAAAGATGATCAGCAAGCATCAGCATGGCAGACAGCCGCGGCATCCTGCCTACCAGAAAACTTCTATGGATTTTTGGTGTGGCAGTATGACAACAGCTCAACTCCTTGCCCTTTTCACCCTGAATTTCAATCATACACAGCTCAAGACACGTTGGATCTACCATGCACCAGCTGCAGACTCAAGGCTAAATATTGCACTTATGGCTTCCGTCCTCGCAATCAACAACAATAAACTCTCAATAACAATCTGAACCTCAAACTTTTGGACATTACGCTGAGGCCGCAACCATTCATGCACTTCAAAATCCACAGCTTTTACACCGAACCACAACAAATTGAAGTCATTCCCCCCCAACAACAACCATTCCTGGGAGGTGGTGGGGGCTACTGAACCTCAACGAACTTTCTTCCTCATCGAATGCTTCCTCCTCGGGGCTAAGGAAAATTCACATCTGATCTGTCATGCTGAAAAAAACTTATTGCCAAAGATAACCAATGAACATCAGTCACAAACCACATCAATCCATCTCTTTACCAACAAAGCAATCAAGTTAAAATCACCGGATCCGCATCGAAAGAGGTAAGCTTTCGTTCTTTCTTAAATAAGTGCAGACGAAACACTCTTTTCTTCCCCATTGAGCAATTTTTTCTTTAAAAAAAAATCCAACAAAATCAATCTAAATTTAAAAAAAAATAAAAAACGCAGCTCACAGAGGTTCCTACTTCGAGGTGAATCACCAGCTTTGGAACCCTAGGGAACTCGTTCAGAAGGTGCCTGCCACCGACTCAGACGAGGTCGACTGTGAATGCAAAAATTCACAGGTATAGTATATTTGCCAGCAACAAGAAACGTAAATTTTCCGGGCCCTATGAAGGCCGGCTGAAATTTGGCGTAA
This sequence comes from Lithobius niger, assembly GCA_023313725.1. Lineage (NCBI taxonomy): Eukaryota > Metazoa > Arthropoda > Chilopoda > Lithobiomorpha > Lithobiidae > Lithobius > Lithobius niger. The sequence goes on along the minus strand of JAHWFP010093822.1, from coordinate 45,255 downwards.
TTCCAGTTACTACACCAAACCCCACCCTACCTCCCTTCTCGAGTCACTTCCTGACAAATCGAGAGAGAACAAAAGATGCGAATGCTTTCGGGCAAGCTCTTTTATAAGGAGGGCTCCACATGCGCAGTGGATTACCAAGCTGGCCGGATCCAAGCAACTTAAATCCTCAAGGGGTAATGATTCACAGGTATAGTATATTTTCCTTAGCAAAAGAACCAAATTTCAGCTGGCCTTCATGGGGGCCGGCAAATTTACATTTTCTTTATTTTGGCAAAGACAACAATGTGAAGCAACTAGTGATGTATTCATTATAGTTGAGATTTGTCAAGCAGAGTTAAAAATATTACGTACATAGATTGTGTGTAACATTTCTTTCTTCTCAAATTCCCTTATTTATCGGGAGGGAATTCATATGTGCAGTGCTCAGTGACTTCTGATTTTTCACATCAACTGAGCTAGGGTCACGCATTTCCCTGAGCTTTGGAGCCTCAACAGGTATAAGTGTGCCACTGGAAAAAGGGGCAATGGGGTCGCTGTCTGTAGTGATTTATGGGTAGTGATTCATGGTTCAATCTGGATCAAAACTATGGGTGCAGAAATCCACCAGTTACTGGCCAGTTAGCGATTAAAATATTTGTCCTAGTAACCAATTTGGCCGGTGGATGGATGGCTGATAAAGTTGAAATGAACTGGACATTATCGCTTCTTGTTCGTCAGTGTTCCGATGTTCTTAAAATCCTAAGCTATAGCTCTTAGTTTCAGAAGTTAAGTGTTACATGTAGTGATGATTTTTAAACAAGTTTCGAAGTCTTTGTACCTACAAGGCCAGTGAATATGACAATTTATAAGAAACTTGTGCTTTGACAAATTCATGGATCACTGCATGTAGATGAATGAGTTTTTTTTTTGTTACTTGCTTCTAGTGTCAAGAAAACAACCTTTTTAATTTAGCAACAAAATTTTCTCAGTTGGCGACTAAAATGTCTGCCAATGGCGAGCTGAGAAAAATGTGAATCTACACCTATAATCAAAACTTAACTGATCAACCTGTATACAATGGGTCAACAAAAAATCAGGACAGATGGTCAGAATACTTGCATAGGTATGAAAAGTAGCCAAACTCATGTGGTTTATAAGGGAGCAGCTGGACAAAAATTACTCGTTAGTCAGTATTGAGAGAAGATAATCTATTACTTTTTGCAATAAAGGGTGGGCTCCGTTACAAGTGCAATTTACTCATGGATTGGCTCTTATCCAAGCTTTATCTTGTAAAATTGTGTATTGTACTTGACTACTTGTGCTCGTATCAATAAAATACATCCAAAGTTAAATACTTGTGCTCCCTTATTAAATTCTAAGTTTCATCTTTTGGTGGGGATTGGCACCTTTGCTATTCCTCTTTACAGGGCCGTAGCTAGGGGGGGGGGCAACTGCCCCCCCCCCCAAAAAAAAAATTTAGAAGGGGCGTAAAAACGATATTTGAAATAACATAAAAAGTACGAACTTTCCTTTCCTTCTCCAGATGTGCTTGTTTTTTTCTTTTTTCTATGATGTGTCCATATTTTATTGATACCACACTAGTTTCGGCGGAAACCACAAGCTATTCGTTTTGTTGAATACATTTTTGGATTAATTTAAACGGTAAAAATAACCAACCAAGACAGCTACGAAGAGGGACGGTAGACAGAGCTATCCAGCGAAGCCAAACCTAGTAGAGCCACTACGATGGAGTCTCCAGCATTGTTCTATTAACCTGAAGTCCTGCTTTGGTTATAGCTACCATCCCTGATGAGAGCAGCGGTGATATGTTTTCTTTTTTGGCAGATAGCATTAAAATAATAATGCTGCGAAACTACCGAAAACAAATAAAAAATTCTGTGCCTTAAATGGGAAAAAATTTACCAAACCATTTCTTGGACCAGTTTTGATGTTATGAATCGGCAATTACGCAATTTTTAAAAGAAAAACAAGGATTTCCACTTTTACATAATGGCTTTTAAACCAGAGAACTGTACCGAATTTTATGTCATTCTGCAGGTATGAGACAGATCGTGGAGAAATCGTCGATGTCGAGCGTCTCACCGTTGTAGCGGCGGACGCTACGACGGCTGAGGTGCTTGTAGCGCCCTCGACATCCTTGGTTGACGAGTACTTCTTTGCATTAGGTTACGTGATTATTTCGACTTTACGACAATAAGCACAGCATGGGCTACAGTCCCGGCATGGGGGATGGAGCGTCGGTGTCCTATTCTAGGCCTAACCTTAATGCTTCTGGTAATACACTGCCACCAACGGTGGATTAATTTAATTGCTTAAACGAAGTATAAAGCTAAAATGGGCTACATAATGATTTACACTAGAAACAATTAATCTTACTAGGGAACGAACCTGAGGTTTAAAAACTCTTGGTTTTATTTTAAAACAACAGAATGATAAAAATAACACTTTTACAATTAGTTCACTAGTTCAGCTTTTGACAAGTTTGGCAAAAACAAATAAATCAAGAATTTACATTAGAAATTCACTTGGATACAAGAACAACGATGTTTGTTCTTAAACACTTAATTTAGACAAGAAAAAGCATTTTTATCTTGGGTTCCTATCAAGGAATACCCAGCAAGCTGAACCGCGTCTGCTAAGTTACAACTATATTTGACAACTGTAGTTTTCAAGTCGTCCCACAGTTATTTTTCCTCGCGAGGATCAAACCGTCCCTTTGTTTACATTAAAAAAATGAACAAAGTAAGAAACTGGCTTTTTAGAAAGAGATGCCTACTCTAACATTATGGTGGTAAAGACCAGCAATGCCGATAAGGCTTACCAACCATAAAGACTCCAAGCTAGAGGTTAATTTAATTTAGACTATAAATTTAGAATTGGGGGGTCCTAAAGATAAACTTCTAAAGTTAAACTAGTTTACTTACAAACACTACCATTTTGCCCGGCATGGCAATCCCGGACGTGACATCTCCACACCCGACCGGCGTGACCCTTCTAGCTTGAGAGATCTGTGAGCTGTGCTGACTGAGCTGTAGAGGGAGGGCAACTGGGGCTTTTTATGCTGGAGCAGCGGATTTTCTCTACCTAAGCGCGGATGCCGAGGAGAGCTACGGGGGTCTGATTGGTGGAGGGCCAGGAGAACAATGGGAAAGTCGGTAGAGCAAAGGGTTTTGGTGCAGAGCCGTTTAAAGGAGTAGGAAATGGTTAGAGATCGACCAAATAGAGTTTTCAACTCTTGAACTTTGGGAAATGGTCTTTGCATTGGGAAATTGATTATTGATTGAATATTTACAAATGCACATCGTGAATTGGCTCAAGTTAAAGCTTAGTACTTTGGTTTTGGGTAATACATAAAGTATTACTATTAAATTTTACAAGCTTTAACTGAAAACTGCAGTGTTATACACCACAACTAGTTTTTTTTTGTGGGGGGGGGGGGGGGGAATTGTGGATTCGAAGTTTTTAAGCACAGTTTGACTTTAGGATTGCATGGAAAATAGAACTTTTATAAATATCTTTTGGTTTTTAATAGCAGATCAAGCTAGTAGTAACATTCGGATGGGTCAGTCGAGTTTTGGAGAGAACTAAAACAAAACATATATACACAAAAATTCGAGTCCGGTGATTGCCGATGTCTGTATTTTTTTTTTGGACTAGTGGTAGCATTTGGGGGGCAAAAGATTATTATTAATAAAGCATAAAAAGAATATATAGATTAGCTTGGTGAATGCTATAACGCATTTAAGTTTAAGTAGAATAAATAACTTCAAAGTTAAAGGACAGGTGACGATCGCTGTGGAAATTTTTCATAAAGGTTGCAGCTGTTCAACATAATAAAAAATATCACACTCACAAAGTAGTCTGTACAATTAAGTAGGAGGTTAAGTACCTTCGCAGAGGAAGCTCCTCCTCTAAAACACTAAGCTAATGTTTTCGGCTTTATGCCTAAATGAAAATAAAAGGTAAATACAAATTTTTACAAGTGGCGAAAAATGGCGTCTCGTGCGCTACGGTGATTTTACGGCTCCGGTTTCGTGCGTTTTTCTAAAGGTTTTTCTAGAATGACTTCTAGATGGAATTTTCGTACCCTGTTTGCGGGGGGGAAACAGATAAAGTTTGTGGCTATTAAGGGGTTGCAAGATGGGCCGTTTCTGTCCATTAATAAAAATTTGGCTGATGGTTAAAGACCGAGGTCTTTTTGCGTTTTGGTGCGCTCAAGAAAAAAAATTGTTCGTTGTAAAAACGAAGTTTTTTCGGCGGCCTGTGTTTACACCGTCCAGCCTCCCCCTCCCCTTCCAACACAAACGCACTCGCACAACATTTTGCTCAATCTGTAAGATTCAAATCTAGATTCGAAATTGGCCACAAACGGCGAACTGATATCCCTCAGGCTGGGAAGAATTTATTTTGTAAAGTTACAGCTAGATTAAAAGTGACGGTCAGCCTACATTTTTTTTCAGTTGCCACTTGCTAAAGCAAACTTCATGTTTTTTTTTCTAATTTATGAAAGACTACACATAAATAACCCAGCAAAAAAAGTACTTTGTTTCAGAACCTTGTTGGTAGACTGTATTTAGAGTTAAATTTTAAAAACCAACAAAGAAACTCTGATTTGTTCCACTTGCAAGTGTTTCATTGGAACATTCACAAACTACTTTAATCCTATACTGCATCACGCATACCTATAAATCGGCTTTAAATAGGCCTACTTGAAGAAATAATTTACACAAGCTTAATCATACAAACTACCGAGAAACGTTAACAAATTCTAGTACCACACAAAAATAAAATAAAGGTGCATTATCCCTGTACAACTAGCCGAAATTTGAGCAAAAAAAAACGGAACAAACAAATTGTAGCTTATTTTCTCCACGGTTTAATTGGCGTGAAAATTAAGTCTGCAATGCGACTAAACAGTCCTGCCACAGACAAGAGATCAAAATTTCGTATTATTAATACAGGACGGAATGCCAAATGGGCTGGAAAATCTTTTTTTAACCTATTTGGGTCTCCGTCTTGTTTAACCTTAATCCATACTTTCCTTGTGTGTTCCTTTGTTAACTTGGCGAGTGGCGTGCAGACAAGGGTGACCGGAAAAAAAAAGCCCCGGAAAAAAAGCTGATGGAAAAAAAAGCCTTGGAAAAAAAAGCCGATTGGAAAAAAAGCCGCGGAAAAAAAAGGCCGATGGAAAAAAAGGCCGATGGAAAAAAAGGCCGATGGAAAAAAAGGCCGATGGAAAAAAAGGCCGATGGAAAAAAAGGCAGATGGAAAAAAAAAAGCCGATGGACAAAAAACAGCGCGAAAAAATCTGGTTGAAAATTTACAAAATAAACTACCTAAATGCACTTACTGTGTGTATTAATCATTCATTAGCTGCATGTTGCTTGATCAAGGTCACCTTTGGAAACCTGAAAGGAAAAGAAATCACAAGTTTCATGCCAAATTCCTTAACTGGGGAGGTTGTGGGAGAAAGGGTCGTCCTCACTTTGGTCGGGTGCCCTTCGATCGTTAAAGGATAAATCATGAAATGACGAGTTTCCGCCAAAATTTGGATAGGAGTGGAGGGGGGGGGAATAATCAGGAAATCATAAATTAGCCTTAAATCTGTAACTTGGACAACTAAAAGAAAATTCTGGCAAGCATACTTTTATTCCCGAACTCCTTTACCTTTTTTTTGTTTTTAGAATTATTTTGATATTTCTCTGCAAACATTTTAATATTTTTTCTGGATTGTATCCCTTTCCCCCCACTCTCTCCTTCCCCCCCCCCCCCCTGCACCGCAAAAAAAAAGTGAATAATATAGACACACGACCAAACTGAGGCCGACCCTTTCCCCCACCACCTCCCCAGTTATGGAATTTGGGAGAAAACTTGCGACTTCTTTTTCTTTCGGGATTCCAAAGGTGACCTTGAACGAGCAATGTGCAGCTAATGAATGATTAATGCACACGTAACTACATTTAGGTAGTATTTTTGTAAATTTTGAACCAGGATTTTATCACGCTCTTTTTTCTATCTGCTTTTTTTTCCACGTCTTTTTTCCACGGCTTTTTTCCCATCGGCTTTTTTTCCCATCGGCTTTTTTTCCCATCGGCTTTTTTTCCCATCGGCTTTTTTTCCCATCGGCCTTTTTTCCCATCGGCCTTTTTTCCCATCGGCCTTTTTTTCCATCGGCCTTTTTTTCCATCAGCCTTTTTTCCCGTGGCCTTTTTTTCCCCGCGGCCTTTTTTCCCGCGGCCTTTTTTCCCCGCGGCCTTTTTTCCCGCGGCCTTTTTTCCCGCGACCTTTTTTCCCGCGGCCTTTTTTTCCATCGGCTTTTTTTTCCATCGGCTTTTTTCCGCGGCTTTTTTTCCAAGACTTTTTTTTTCCAAGGCTTTTTTTTCCTAGATTCCAGACAAGTGCCCCTCCAGTACAGATTAGAAAATGTTTCATTATATGGTGTATGTGTGCGTGTTTAATGCGGCCTATCGACGTTTCCTTTTGGCCTCTAAGAGTGTGGCTGAGCAGTAGGACTCCGACCTTTGGTCTCAAAGGTCGCGGGTTAAATTCCTATTCAGGTAGTCTGACATGAAGTCCAAAGGGCAACGTGAATAGTTTTGCATATGTATTTATTAATCACTTATTATTACACGCTGTGGTCATTAGGAAGCCAGTATATTTCGTATATATCTTTGCATGTTAGTGGCCTTTAGGTCGCAACTCGGAAAGGTTGAACCAGTTCTAAGCTATGATTGAGGCTGAAGCCACGGTCCACCCCAGGTGTATTTATTCGAGTGCCCGGCCTAATAGACTGGAAGTCCTGGGTTCGAATCCCAGTCGGGGCAGTTTTTTTCTTTTTTTTAGACTAGTGTAAGCTCACGAGGCCCGCTTTGATGCTGACTGTGCGCTTCGCAAACTATCTGGTAAAAACTAATGACTTTCTGATTTAATTTTCAAAATAAACGTCCGAAACAATTGTGAAAGTGCAGAGGTGCAGAGGGATGAGCAGTTCATTTTTAAGGAATCTGTCTTCATTTTCCTACACCTACTATCTATATTAACTGGAGCGAAATAAAGGAGGACCTTTAAGACGCGACAGAATGTCCTTGATAATATCACATGTTCCATCTCTCGTTCTGGGTGGCGACGCCATGCTGCCAAATATGGTGCAACTGGTCGCAACTATTTTGGAGGATAACCCACTTTGAAAATACACTCTATGGTTTTATAGAAAGGTACAGAGACATAGTTAGCCGCGAACGGGGGGGGG
>JAHWFP010093822.1:27644-37906 GCA_023313725.1 Lithobius niger | reverse complement strand
AGGGGGCGTTAAATTGCTGGTTTGCCCTCCCAGAAAAAATTACTAGCTACGGCCCTGCCTCTTTACATTTTTTTTCATACCTGTGTGATGAAGTAATTTTAAATAAAGTATGTGTTTGTTTCAGTCTTTCTAGTCTACAGTCTCTTGAACTGCGTGAAAATCTGCTGAAAGTTCTACCCGATTCCCTTTCTCAGTTATCAAAGCTGGAAAGACTAGATTTGGGTAACAATGAAATAGAGCAGTTGGTACGTAAGAAATAGCACATTTATTTAGCTCATTAATTCTCTTTTTAAAGTACTAAACAAGTGTGTTATGTGTTAAATTGTATTTGTTTCATGCAGCCTGACAACATTGGTGAACTTCCAGCTCTTCAAGAATTGTGGCTCGACTGCAATGAACTGAGTTTTCTACCAACAGTAAGTTTGCATATGTAAAACAATTCAAACAAAAAATTGTTGGTCACAAACAATTGCAGTTAATGGGAGAATTAATACGAAGATTAAATTATAGCATTTATATTAAAAGAAGTTTTCTAGTTGCCTTGAAAATATCAAATACCTTTGTTATAGCATTCTCCTTCTCAAAATGCTGTTTAATCTAGAGAAATAAAATCAAAGACATCCTTCTGTGTTGCTACCTACTGCGCATATTTCCTGCGCAGCCACCTTCATATAAAAGTCGGAGCGGCTTGGCTCACCTTTTCTTCTCTAGCCACTGCCCTATTCACCTCGATTCCGCTACGCTCCTCGATCTCTCGATTCCGCATCCTATGGTACCGTCTATTCCGATGCTGCGAGCCAAGGGAACCCCTTAGGACGGTTTCTTGTTCCGCTTCCCAACGCAGGTTCCACCTATTATAGTGGACAACGTTGTGAACCTCGAACTTACTACGGACCAGGATTCTTTGGAACACCTGAGTCCACCTCCGAATCCTTTCCTGTCCGAACCTTCACTTCCTTCAGCTTGCAATACCGCAGCCACATTCCCGATTCCTTGTAGCCAACCACCTCCGATCGATCCCTCTCCGAGGAACTCTCTCGCACTAAGGAGCGTTATGCTTGCCTCAAACTCCAGCTCAAAGCCCAAAAGGTTGCTACCACTAGGAACGAAAGCACCATGTTCTTCACCACTTATTTCCCCTTACTATACGTCTGTCTGTAAAGGGGAGACAGGAAAGAACGCTTCCCACCACATTAGGTAATGTATTTTCCTTTCCTTTAGAAACACCAGCATTTACTAATGCTCTCTTGTCATGGACAACGATCCGTTCCTCTCAGTTGGCCCGCCTCGACTTCGGACCAGCATTTTAGACCTTTCATTAAGAGCTTCTTTTTAATTACGCGTGTCACACGTCGAATTAATGTGGTTGTGGCCAAAAAACCGGGGTAGCCGATTTACGTCAGCAACATCTCCTCAAAAACCAAAGTCCTAATGGCTCTGACTTTCCGATTTTTTTTAAATCCGTAACAGGAAGACTCACGTACGTTTTATTGGGTCGACTTAAGTTTTAACCACAGATTTAAAATTACAAATAATAATAAAGATAATTATAAAACGCTAGTAAAACAAGTACTTTGTATTGAGTAGCCTAACAAAAATTGGCCACATGTAATTGCAGTGTTATATTCAATGTGGACTTTGTCACAATTTTCGTGTGAATATTTTAACTTTTGTTAATACACCTAAAAAGTGTAAATAAATTTAAAGTAGTCAACCTCACGTACCCTCAGCGCAATATTTCTCCTTCTCCCCCACCAAATTATCGGCTGAATTTATGAAATATGGTGTTCGAAGATTTAAAAAATGTAAAAGTCTGATGAACAAGAACAACAGGTACGGGAAACTGTAAAACACTGAGGCTTTCAGTTTGTTTTTTTGTAAGAAAACCAATATCGGCATCCTACGAAAACTTATCTGGTCAGTGATTGCATCGTCGCACACAAAATTCTGGCTCATTTGTCGTATCGTAGTAGCAAACATTACGAGACAATTTTTTTAATATAATGTGCAATTGTAAAGAAGCTAGTCTTCACCATTAGATTTGAGAGGAGACTTCGCCTCAAATCATCAAAAACCTGAGGGTTTATCGTTTTGCAACGAACAATTTTTTTCATTAGGGCTCGCTAGCGCTCAATAGGCCTATAAAGACCTCCGTCTTCAACCACCCACATCTCCGTGAAAAATAGATCAAAACGTTTGAAATTTGCGGCCCTTAATAGACCTGAACTTTCTCAAGACTTCTGCGAAAACAGAACTTTAAATTTCCTCTTCAATAATTCTCTACACCATTTTGAAAAAGTCACCAAAATGACCGGCGCCGCTCGCAAATCTTCATTCGCCAATTTCAACACTTTGTACAAAAATTGTAATTGCGTTTATTTCTTTTGCAGGCGTAAAGAGAACCAGCTTAGTGTTGTTTAGGAGGTATTTAGCCTCACATATATTTATTTGTAAACCCAACACTTGATGTTTTTATTCTAGCAATGGCCAAGTTATGAAAACTTCGACTGTAATTTTTATTAGCGGCTGCAATAATATTTCACTAATGTTCATGCGTTCTAGCATTCAGGGAAAAACCTGGTATATTTAACCTTTTATTTTATTTTAATTGGGCAACAGTTTAGCAAAAACTAGGTCTCTAAACACTACTGAACTCGACAACACTTTCCTTCGAATTTTACCGGACATTTTTTCCAAAAGTGTTTATCTTGTATTTATTTCAGAGCTCCGACCTTGGTAACGTTCCTACTATTAAATTTCGAGTTTGTTAAAAGATTTGAGCTACACACTTCGTCCCCCCCCCCCTTCCTTCAATAGTAGCGATGCGTAACATCGTAGTTTAGACTGTTGCATTTCCATCAACTCATCAATCCCTTCCAGTATCCAAAACCCTCAACGGCTCCAACGGTCCTGGATCCAGCCACTCAGAGATCAGAAGATCCAGTCAACCAGAATAAACCCCCTATTCCCTCCCGTTTGAAGGCCCATTCAGATCCTTACAGTTCCCTTTAAAGCCCTCCCGTGTTGCAGCTTGGCTGAGGAGAAAGCACAAAATTCCCTCCTCCAAGGCAGCCTGCCTCTCTTGCCGCCAAAACGTGCAGTCGTCGCGGACGTCCGCACCCTCCCTCCCCTATATATACGACCTGCAAGCCTGCATCCACAGCACAGCTCAATTTCCAAGTCAGACGTTACTACGGCAGTAGGAGCAGAGATGTCCCCAGTCCGAGTGTTGCCACGCCGGTCAAGGTATTAGTTTAGGTAACTAGTTTTAGCTTTATTTTATTTTTTCGAACTTTATTCTAAATTTTAACTTAAAGATTTAAACTTAACTTCTGACTTTGGATTTGCGATTATGGGTAGTTAAAACCATCGGCATTTTCCGGTCTCCCCTCCCATAACTTAAGGGTTTAAGGTCCCCTTTCGAAAAACCGGCTTTCTTTCTGTTTAATTAAACATAGTACGCTATTTACCAAAATTGTCCCTTGATTGTCACAAATCGGGGTGCGAATTTTCGGTGGTCTTTATCTTTTTGACAGATCTCCCACCTTCCTCAGGCACTTCGATCGTTGAACGCCTTTTGACTTGGAGAAACGGGAAGTTGTTTTGAATTTCCCGCACGTTTTTGTGCTTCCGGTTTGGGAGGAGGGATAAGATGCGGCGAGCAGTGGCTCCATCTGTGGAGCTTGGGAAGAGATAGGAGGGAGGAGCGCTTTCCACTTGCAATTCAATCGTTGTGTCAATTCTGGTGTAATAATCCGATTGACATCGCAATGTGAGGCTTCATGTTGTTCATGAGAGATTTTTTGGCATTCTGGAAGTGATGGATGGAGATGCTTTCCAAAGCTCGAAGATGTGGCTCGGACTGTGTGTCAGATTTCAGAAGCATTGTGGTTCTCTTCCAAGCAATTTCGTGATTTTTGGAGATGTGGTGAGCAGCAACTGCACTTCGTTTGGCTTTCCGTTTCTCCACAGCCTTCATGTGTTCTCGAACTCGGGTGCTAATTCGACGTTTGGTTTCGCCCACATAGATGGCGTCGCAGTCCGAGCACGGGATAGCATATACCGCTGCCTTGTTTTGCGGTAGGCTGCAGAGAACCTCGGGGTCATCCGAGGGGGGAGGAGGGGCAGTTGTAGTGTCCGTTGTTAGGTGTAGTTCCTGGCAAGTCGGTGGAATCACAGGACCGACGTTCTTGCTCTGGGATCTAGTGTTGTATCGGTGGTTGACCCGCGTAGCTCCAGAGAAAGTTCCCTTGGTCCTGGCAGAGGTTCCTCGAGGAGAACGGGTAGCAGCAGGAGGGTGCGGTGGCCCAGTATCTGGAGGTGGTGGCGGCGTCGGCGAAGGAGCTGGGGTGTGGGTCTGCTTCTTTGGTTGCAGCAGTGATTTCAGATTCGGGGGGGGGGTTGCGAAAAAAACACCGGACACCTCCACGGGAGAGGATTCGCTTCACACGGTCTCCCTTGCTGGGGCAAAGGACACAACTTAGAAAGGCGCTGGGGACTGCATGACTGGAGACTGGTTTTCCCGCTATCTCCTAGCCTTAGCGATGGCCTTATTAATCAGGCGGGCAGGAAAACCTAGATTGAGAAATTTCTCCTTGGCTTGGAGGAAGTGCTTGGTTGCATCTGCGTTGGACATCGTTCGATACTTGATCCGTACCATCTCGTTATCGAGCACAGCGAGGAGTTGTGACTTGGGATTCCCGGAGTGGAATGGAATCATCCTAGTGCTCTGGGTAGGCTTGGTGTACGGTTCCCAGACAACGGAGTTGCCTCGTCGATGGACTAGAACGTCTAGAAAAGGAAGGCATCCGCGTTGCTCAACCTCCGACGTAAACTCAAGACAGCTGCTCCAGTTGTTCAAGGTATGCTTGACAGGTTCAAGACGGTCTTCGGGAAACGCAGTGAAGGTATCAATATATCTAGTCCACACTCGAAGTTCGGGGGTGAGAGGACAAAACGTGGGCATCCAGAAACTGAAGCACAATTTCCGCCAGACACGGTGAACTCGAGTACCCCATGGGGGTGCCTCGGGTCTTTTGGAACAACTCTTCGCGGAAACTCAAAGATGTTTGACAGGAGGGTCTTAAGGATGCGTCTGTCCAGCTCAAATTCTCTGTCATCAACATCGAGTTTACGGGCGGATTGGTCGAACATCTCCAGAATGAGCTTGTGGCTAAGACTTGGGAACAACGCACGGACATCAATGGATGTGAGGAGATCTCCAGGTTGGAGACAAAGCTGGCTGAGGATCTTCGTGAATTGGAGGGTATTGGAAAGACGACTAGTGCCCCACAAATATTTCTTCAACCGAGGACTAAGGAACCAGTCAAGCCGCTGGGCAGGCTCTCCTTTTGCAGAAGTGATGAGCCTGAGTGGAGCTCCCTCTTTATGGATTTTAACCTGGGCAAACACCTGGGGTAGCTTCGAGTCAGGATCAGGCCGGAGACTGGTTCCTTGAATTTCAGAGATCAGGCCATCATTGACAAGTTGGGCAATGCTCGTGGTGAGGCTCTGGTGGAATCTGTTACCAAGATTATAGAGCACAGGGGTGTACAGTCCTGAATTTCGGAGTTCTTCCAGCACTTTGGAATCGTACTCAATCCTGTCCATGACGATGGTGTTCGCCTTGTCGACCCTTGTGACCACAATCTTATCATTGTCTCGCAGAGATCGGAGCGCAAGAACCTGTGCAGGGGTCAAGTTGTCCTTCTGCTGAGTGCCGTTAGTCAGAGCAGCGAGGTGGAGTTCACGGGCTACGGCCGGTGCCCATTGTAAACGCTCAATGAGCAGCTGAACGTCCGCAGCCATGTTGGCTTCATGCTTAACACGATCACACTTGAGCACTGGAATGAACTTAAGATCAAGGGAAAGAACCTCTTTTTCAGCGTTGTTCAGGGTGTGCGAGGAGAGGTTGACTAGCCAGGGGTTGGTATCTGGCTGGATCATTCCGGATAATTCGATAGTCACTGAGGTAGGGTGCTCGCACGGTGGAGGGGCTTGTTGGATGGCGCACAAGTCGGTTTGAGTAAGAGTTTGCACTGATGGAGGGTTGTGCTCAGAGCTCAGTGCGGCAGCAACAGGTCGCAAGGAATTGGCAAGAGGGGGGAGGACAGGAGAGGAGGGGGGAGGAGGAGTGGAGGGAGGAGGGGGGTGCACGTCTGAGGATGGGGGGGGGGAAGGGGAGCAACTGGTGTTGGTGTCAAGCTACAAGGACTTCCATGAGGTGAAAGGAAGTCCAAGGGGGACAAGGGGGAGGTGGGAGGTGGAGGGTGGGAGGAGGGGGGAGGGAAAAGGGAGGAGGAGGTGGAAGGGGGAGGGAAAAGGGAGGAGGAGGTGGAAGGGATCGGAGTTCAGCGGCCAGTCTCGGGGAGCTACTGGGAAACAACTGGACGAGTGCAGCTGTACTGACAAGGGATTGGCCTGAGAAGGAAGGAGTGGGGAGGAGGGGAGGGAAGGGAGGAGGGGGAGAAGGAGGAGAATCAGGCAACAAGTTGCAAGAAAACCAAGAAGAATGGCCAGAAAGGTGCATCTGCACAGACAAGGACCTAGCGGGAGGGGGGAGGAAGGAGGGAGGGGGAAGACTCTATCCTATCCAAACAGTCGATTCCACCTCCGCCTTACGGAACGACAGTCACGTCTCCGATCCAAAAAAAAACAAAAAACTAACAACCAGCCTACACCTACTAGTAATCTAGGATCCCTCAGCAAGAAACTGTCAACAGATCTACCGATACCGCCATTCCTATGAGTCCCTTTTCGAATCACCAACTCAGGGCAGTTTTCCATTATCTGATTCCACGTCTGAGGACTGGGAAAAGGAGGAACGGGGCAACCAACACCTGCCTCCCTGGCACATTGGTACCTAGGTACTGTACCATTCCCACCTTCAATACCTTGCCTTCCTCCTTGACCACCTTTAGCCTGTTCCGCCATCACGATACTTTTCTGCTTACACGGCTTCTCAGCCTTATAACCTGCATTCCACTTCAGCGCTCCGCAGAACTACCAATACCACCTCCTATACGAACTTTGGATATGTCACAACGACACAATCTGCCAACATGCATCCATCACCTGGTAACCACACCGATTCTGTATGTTTACCCTTCTGAAAGAACAGGACAACTGTGCCTCGATCTTCCTACTCAAGAACATTCAACGAAGACTACAGCGTGTCTTCCTTCTGGCCCCCAGGACCAAAGGGGGGGGGGGGGGTTAAGCATTGATAGGTCCAGCACTCCGCTGGTCTCTACTGTACCAAACACTAAGAAGCTATGACTAATCCTTACTTCTGGATGCAGGAGGTACACCAAGTACCTGGTTACGGCCGCCAATATTATAATTAATCTGCACACTTCTAGGTTCCCCTCTGGTTTCCCATGAGCAACATTTTCTACCCTCTTGTCCTCCGGACTGAGTGGAACCAGCACTAACAACCCGACCAGTGTTCCGCTGCTCTCAAACTGCAACATTTTTAAAGCAACGGTAGGTCCTTGCTTATGTCACGGCATGATCCTGCCCCCGAACTCCAGCACTTCGACTACACAAGAGGCTCCCATCACCCGGTTCTTCCTAGCAACTGGTACTTTTGCGAACAGGGCCCTCCGCATCGCCTCACGTACCGACCGCGCCTCTACAACAGCCACTGGCAGACGCTGGCTTCATTGGTGCACCCACCCAGGAAGAAGTTGGCCCCCCCCCCCCCCCCCCGGACCGGAATTACTCCATTTCCTGACATCCTCATTCACCGGCAGCTTACGGGGATCTACGTTCCTAGTTTACCGGTCTGACCTGACTGGTGCATTTTCAAGGCGGCAGGTGATCATAACCTACTCTATGCCTATAGGATACCCTCACTGATCCACTCCTTACAGACCGACAGGCCTCGACTCCACAGGCAGTAATAATACAACAGATTCATCTCGACTCAAGTCATCTCACTAGGAAGACTTTCCTGGTAGCGTTAGCTGCCTGCCTCAGGTGTGGAAAACTTCAAGCACTCGCGACTACTACTGAAGATTGTTTCTTCTTAGATAACTACACCAAGGGTACGCTAAACCCAGGAGCAACATCGTCGAAACCCAGAAGCCCGAAGAACGGACAAAACCCTGTATCACCCCCCCCCCCTCTTCCACCATCCTTGGCGATGATTAAGAGTGAGCCTTATGCCCTGTTCGTGTGATCCGTTTCTACCTCACGGTCTCCATGCCTCTTCGTCGGGGTCGAACTCAACTACTCCTACAGTTCAAAAACAAAGTAGGCTTAACCTCAGCCCGCATGCTGACGTTTGGCTCAAGACCGTAGTTGTGCAAGCCTACGAGGCACCTACCATTAGCTGTGCTACAGAGGACACCTGAGTCACAGCCCCGGAACTATGTGCCACCGCCACCTACTTCAGCAGTGTTCCTTTTACCAACATCATGGAGGCAACGTCCTGACATAATTCGACAGTTTTCACCTTTCACTACCTCCGCGACACGTCTCATCACACTGCTGAACCGTACGGAATTGGGCCTTTTGTTGCGGCCTGATGAGTAATTTACCCCTTTGCACACTTTGTTCTGTGTAGGGAACCGGTCACTACCTGAGGGGCTTTGTTAGATGGTGCCCGCCACCTTGACAAAGTCTAGGGATTGCTATAAAAAAAAGTAATGGATATTTTCAAGGCAACTAGAATCTCCAAAATACCAGTGTTACTCGGTTGATTTTGGTTTCTATTGACTGTTGAAAATATACATTGCCTTTGTCCCACCCTCCTCCCCTCTTGTCACCATCTGGGCACAATAGAGGTTCGAAAAGGTGAGCCAAGCCACTCCGCTTCGACTTTTATATGAAGGAGGCTTCGCAGGAAACCTGCGCAGTAGGTAGCGATGCGGAAGGATATCTTTGATTTAATTTCTCTAGATTGAACAGCATTTGAGAAGGAGATAGCTATAAAAAAGGTAATGTATATTTCAACAGGCAATAGAAACCAAAATCAACCAAGTAGCACTGGTATTTTGGAGTTTTTGAGCAACAATCATTAACGTCATACCATTAATCGCCTATTAAATGTTGTGTTGAAACAATCACCCATCCTTTAAACATGATCATAAATTACAGTCAGTTAAAAAATTATACACATTTACCAAACTAGACCTAGCCTACACAACAAACATTGTCATGGGCAAATTTTCAACAGATTATTATTTTGGAAAATTTTTTCCAAAATCTTCCGCTTTCTTCAGCCTCCGTTGCCAAAAGCACTCTTACTTCTTATGGCATGTTGTTGCTTTTTTGTGAATTTGGTGCTGCTGTTTTTGTTACGATCTTCATGATGTTTCGATGCGATGGTTCGTGGATAATCATAAGTGGGCATTTTGGAATTTTGAAAATGCTTAATAGACAGGCTCTCAAGTGCTCCAAGATGGGACCCGAAGATGAAGTTCGACTTCAGAATGACTTGGGATGAATTCCAATCCCAATCAATTTCGTGTTTAGTGTTGATTGGTGGCAAGTGACTCCACTGTTTTTATTATCTTTCTTCCTAGCTGCGAGATGGTGTTCTTTAACACAAACACAAATTTGTCGTTAGGCACTCTCCTATGTCAACCGAATTGCTGTTGGCACAGGGAATGGTTTATACACCTCTTTTGCTGTGAGGAATTGCAAGGAAGAATTAATTTCATGTATTTTATGGTTTTGGTGCTTGTAATGGCATCGCATACCCTGTGTGCCATAAGAATGCTGTACTTGAGAACTCTGTAGTACTAGTATTTTATACAAAGGAATAAGTCTTTTTACTTTCGTAAAGTATCATGCCTAGCTCATAGTCTCGGTCAAGAAGAGCCAATCATTGTATTACTACGATCTATGGGCTTAAAACCTATCCTAAGTATTGGTAATTAAACCACGGCTGTGACGTCACGCTAACTCAACGCCACGCTAAATTTCCGTAGGTTAAATCCCGTTAACCGTGAGCGGAAGTGTGCGTCATCGCAAAAAGTGTGGGTTATCAAGTTACCCCACACTTTTACCGATAATCCACACTTTTGTCGATAACTCAACACTTTTGACACTTCCGGATCACGCGATGGGAACGCACACACCACAACCAAAATTATACAGCGTTAAAACCGTAACGCTATGAAAACGTACAAAAGGAATTACTTAACTTGCCGGGATATCCCAAATGAAATCCTTTACCTGCTAACGCTCACATGTCTGGCTGGCCAATTCCAAGGTTATTCCCTCCGTCTAACTCTTCTCTCCCCCCCCCCCCC
>JAHWFP010093822.1:0-22644 GCA_023313725.1 Lithobius niger | reverse complement strand
TGTGTGTTCCAGATGTCGTGTAAATAATGTAAATATTTTTTTGGCCTGACGAAGATCCACGATTTGGATTGAAAATTCGCCGACGTTCATCAAAAACAGTTGAGTGAGTTGACATTTTTATCTATAAACATGATACCTCAACGTAAAATGCCGATCTTTAACAATTAATTGCCAGCAAGTTGAAAAACACTCCAAACTGAGCGCACCGCACGCAACTCAAGATCGCCATTTTCCAAAGAACCAAACTTGTAAATTTGTAATTATTATTATTTTTTCCTCAGGCATAAAGCCTACTAGCTTAGTGTTGTTTTAGGACGACCTGCACTCTACGTTTTTATTTTGAACTAGAATACTGGTTTTGGTTTGTTATGAAAACTTCGATTGCACTCTTGTCATTATTTGCGGCTGCAATAATGTTGTAAACTAAAATGCGTTTTAGCATCTACACACAAGCTGGTTCATTTAATCTTTTGCTTAGTGCTTTTAGAAAGCAATTTATTAACGTAACTTCTTCCCATGAACTCTACCTTGTCCAAAACTGCTTTTTTCTTACTATAATATTTTACCTGACATTTTCTCCAAAAAGTGTTTTTCTTGTTTTTATTTCAGAGCTTCGACCATAGCAACCTCAACTAAATGTATATAAAGCCTTTATCTACTATTAATCTTGCAATAGATCAGAAACCATCCTTCTATTAAACTTGAATAATGTTTTTAATAGCAAACTCCGTTCCCCCCCCCCCACCTTCAATAGTTGCGATACATAATATTGTAGTTTTAATTTATAGGCCTATTCACGTTGTGAGTTAAAAACTCAGTTCCTAAGGCCTCTCAGTTCACAAAAGTCGGCAATTCCCTTTGCTCTTCTTACTGCCAATATTCCCTTACAACCAGATCACAGTATTCAATTTCCCCACTGTAAACGCAAGCCGCCGAAAAAACTTAGTTTTTACAACGAACAATTTTTTTTTTGCTTGAGCGCACCAAAACGCAAAAAGGCCTCGGTCTTATACCTTTCGCCGAATTTTTAATAATGGACAGAAACGGCCCATCTTGCAACCATTTAATAGCCCAACACATCTAAGTCTTCGGGTGGCCCGATCTCAAGAATTCCATCCTGAACTTTCACTATCGTCATTTGAAAACGACTCCAAAACTACTGCAGCGCTCCTTCATCATGGCCGCCATTTTTGTAATCGGTCACTTGTATTTAGATTTTTATTGCTTTTATTTTCAGGGCAAAAAGCCCAAAGACACTAGCTTAGTTGTAGTTTAGGAGGGGCTTCCATTTGGGTAATTCCATGTCAACTCAACCAACAGAAACTACAAAATTGACCTTATCATTTTTGATTTTGATGAAATTTGGTACACTTGCAATATGCCCAAGAAAAGGTGCAAAGGTGCTGCCACGTCGTGTTTAAACCATTGTAATTTCTGTTCTAATAGTGCTAGAGCTCTAAAATTTGCAACATTTGAAAGCTGGTGAAGCCAGCTTTCAAATGATATGCAACAATGTATTGTGCATTTCATTTTTTTTAAATTGCTATTTTGGTTAAATTTCAAAATTTAATATCTGCAAAAGCATATTTTTTTAAATTTTTATTTTTTGCCAGGTTATTTGCACTAGGAACACTTACACCAAGTTTGAAGTTAGGACATCCATGGGATTGGGCGTAACACATTTTTAAGTAAGACTGGTAATTGTAACGGCGGATGCTACGACGGGGTAGGTGCTTGTAACATCGCCGCTCGCCTGGTGTAACTTGATCTTCTTACTATTACTTTGGGGTACTTTTTGTTTCAAACAAGCACAACAGCTACAGTCCCGGCGTAGGGAATGCAGCTACACATGTCCTAATAATGTAGGCTAACTGTAATAATAAGCGGTAACGCTGCCACCAAGGTGGGAAAATTAGGCTAGCTAAGCTAAGTTTAAGAGAATTGTCTTAATTTCTTACTTCTAGCGAACAACGAGCGAATAAACTGACGGACGTTTAAGAAAAACTCCTGGCTTTTATTTTAAACAAACATGAATAAAAATATCGCACTACAAATACATTTGGTAACTTTACACCTAGTTTAGGTTATAAAATACAGGGGGAATTTACATTAAATTCGACACTAGAACCAACACGAGGTTCACGTAAAACAATTTCAAATAGAAAAAGTAAGTTTGGTTAGGCACAAGGGGATTTCGCAAAAGAGCCCTCTAAATTACGAACAGCCTCGGCTGTCTAGTAATAGTAGACCTGTTTTACAGTTATTTTTCTACGTGTATACTGCAAAGCATTAAACCTCCCAGAGTTGCTGTTGATAAGTCAACTCAAATTATAGAGCCGCGGCTACCTATAAAGTGGATCCGAGCGTTTAATCAATGGAAACCCCACGAAGATCAAACCGTCCTTTGTTTACTTTAAACTGCGTTTAAAAAAACACGAAAAAAAAGCTGGTTTTTAGTAAGGGACCGTGAACCATTAAATTACGGCCGCCAACGTCCGAAATGCCGTTTGGCTTGACGCACCATAAATTTACCTTCTAAAGCTACGAGGTTAAGTTTAAACTATAAATTTTGAATGTAAGTCCAAAAATTAAACTTTTAAAGCTAAACGAAGTACGATACGAACCACTACCTTTGCCCGGCATGGCAACAATCGGACCGCGGCATCTCCACTCCCGACCGGCGTAGCGACCTCTAGCTTTGAGAATCCTTGAGCTGTGCTCACCCGAGCAGCGCTCGGGGCTGTGCTGTGCTAACTAAACTCTACTGCGTCTGGGTTTTTATGCCTTCTGCTTGGCAGGCAGGTAGAGGGTTAGCGCGGACCTGTAGGAGAGCGACGGAGGGGGTGAGTGGGGAAGAGGTGGATGCTTGGAGGAGGAGAGACAGACCAAAATCGTCCGCGCTGTCATTACCGGAAGTCGGCCATGACAGCGCGGACGACCGGGGTAGCTTGAGCGCTCTGACTGGCTGACGGAATTGAAGCAGTGTTTTGGTTGGATGGATTCGAATTGACAAAGGGAATTGCCGACGTGGAAACTTAGAGGCCTGGCTTTGAATGTGCAAGTGAGTTTTCAACTCATAACAACGTGATTTTTAGGCCTCTTAAAATAAACTACGACGTTACGCATCGCAACTATTGAAGGAGGGGGGGGGACGAAGTGTAATGCACAGAATAAACATTTGACTTTGGGAAACGGATTGCCATATACAAGGCATGTTTTTAACGAAGGAAAGCTAGTTTGTTTACGTTTTTAGAGGATCGCTACGGTCGGAGTTTGGATGGAGATGCTATAAAAAATAAACATAAAATCATACACTGGGTCCATAAAAATAGACAAACATAAACATGGGAGCTCCGGTAGGGTTCATGGCAAGAAGTTAAATTTACCAAAATGCATTAAGTGCACAAATCAAAAGATTAAATGTTCCAGCTAGTTTTTAAAGGGCTAAGTGCAGTTTAGGTTAGATTTTAAACTGGTTTGAACATCGGACATTTTTCATAAATAAACAAAGTCGTCACCTGTTAGAAATAAAAAATATCGTGTGTTGACAACATCTAAAATACAACTAAGCTGAAAAGTGTTTCGGCTTTATGCCTAAGAAAATATACATTATTTACATTTTAAAGTGAAATCGCCATATAGACGATTGTTCTTCTGGTGTGGAAGAATACTGCCCTTAGGTTTTTTTCTTCGGTGGTGTTGAGGTGTCCTCACCACGAGCGTCTGATACGAGACCGCGTTTACATAATAGATTTCCATTCAACTTGCACCTTGTCTGTTGCTTTTTGATCTTGGACAAAAGGATGACTAAGTGGGCAGGTAGCAACATACCTGTCCTGCATGTTCCAACTTGCCCATTTACCCAGCCTTCTTCTTAGGCAATGCAAGACAGCAGAATCAGCTGCCTGCAGCTTAGCTCTAGCAGTATCTGTGAGTATTCCAGCATGGCATCTAATTTTTCAACAAGCAAGTGTTGTAATCCATTCAACAACCCTGTTCATTCTTAAAAAAAAAAAGAATCTTAGATCTGTTCAGAAATGGATGTGTGAAAAAATGCCACATCAGTCATTAAGCCAAAAAGTGTGTGATGACTGCAGAAAAAAACTTTCAATGTATAATCCAGAGAAAGCTAGTAGTGCAGAATGTGAAGGTGAAGTACAACCAACTTTCTCAATTGTAGAAGAGGATTCTGTTGATGCAAGCATTTCTTTCCACCATGAATTTGCAGTTGCCAGCCTTAATCAAAGTCTGCAATCCATTGGTGAGTCACCAGTCATAAAGAAGCAGCTAGGGCAATCTAAATACCCAAAATACAAATTTGAGAAAATTTCAACTGCATTAAAGAGGAAAGTTCTAAAAGTTACTGACAGTGATGATTCAACTGCTGATGTTAAAAGTGAGATACTGCAACAGTTAAAAGAAAAGTTTAATTCTGTCACAATCAACAAAAGTGAAAAGGTGCAGATCCTAACTATATTACCAAGAAGTTGGTCAGCTAAAAAAAATTGAGGAAGAATTTGGATGTTCAAATTTTATGGTGCGAAAAGCAAAACAGTTAAAGAGAAGGGTGTTATGTCTACGCCTAATCCAAAACCTGGGAAAGCACTCGGTCAAAAAAAAGTTGAATTAGTTCGTCAGTTTTACAACAGTGATTTGGTTAGTCTTGCTATGTCAGGAATGAAAGATTTTGTATCAGTCAAGCAATCTGATGGGAAAAGACTTCATGTTCAAAAGCGACTGGTATTAGGAAATTTAAAAGAAATTTATAAACTATATACTGAACAAAACCAGGTAAAAATTGAATTTTCTAAATTTGCTGAACTTCGCCCCAAATATTGTGTTTTGTATATATATATACCAAAATGTAAAGTTGATGATAGGAGGCAAGATAGACGAGCTCACTAAAGATGCGCTTCCCATAAAAAGCTACAAAGATGCCCTTGCTAGGATGATTTGCAATCCAGCTTGGTATTTTGGTGAATGCCTTTTTTTGCCCAGGGACCTCATCTTAGAAGGACAGCTTACAAAAGTTAATGGATGAAGCCGCTGTTGACGAGATAACGTTTAGACAGTGGGTTACCGTTGATAGGTCAACATTAGAAACTATAGTCGAATCCAGATTCCTTTCTTGAACTTTACTTTGAAAAGTTTGACACTCTTTTGCACCATTAATTTGTTGCTACCCAGCAGTCTTTTTTTATATGACTTAAAAACACAGCTGCAGCAAAATGAATTCATTGTTATTTGTGACTTTGCAGAAAACTATTCTTTTATCCTGCAGGATGAGGTGCAAGGAAGGATACCACTGGAATAACTCTCAGTGTACTATCCACCCATTTGTTGCCTACTATAAAGACAATTCTGGGAAGCTACAACATGTTAGTTATGAGATTATATCAGAATGCCTTACACTTGACACGAATGCTGTGTATTTAGTTCAACATCTACTAAAACATCTTGAAATTAAATTTGGTGGGGTGCCCTCAAAGGTATTCTACTTCTCTGATGGTGCTGCATCGCAATATAAGAATAAGAAAAATTTCTTGAATCTATGCCACCATAAGGACGACTTTGGAGTAGATGCCGAATGGCATTTTTTTGCTACGTCACATGGAAAAGGTCTGGGTGATGGAGTAGGTGGCACAGTGAAAAGGTTAGCGGCACGTGCTAGTCTTCAACGGCCTTACAGCCAACAGATAATGACGCCTCGGCAACTGTATGACTGGGCAACAGAAAATGTTACAACAGTCGAGTTCGGCTACACTTCTAATGAAGATCACACAAACCAAGTAGCATCATTAGCAGAACGGTTTGCATCCGCTAGGACAATAAGTGGAACTCAAAAGTTGCATTCGTACGTACCTGTTAACAGAGTGTAATCACAAAAATTTTTTCAGCTGCTTCTGAACAGAAAATAGCAAGTCACTATATTAGAAGGTGAACTTCAATTGAATGAAATCAACGGGTTTGTGACATGCGTGTATAATGAAGATTGGTGGTTGGGCTGTGTTCTCGAGACCAATGACAGTGAAGATTTAGTTAGTCAGCTTTCTTCATCCACAAGGCCCTGCTCCTTATTTTACCTACCCACAAAACTGACATATTGTCAGTTCCTTCTTACTGCATCCTCACAAAGGTTGACCCACGTACTCCGACGGGCAGAGTTTATTACCTCACCACAAAGGAAAGTTCAACAGCATCACTAGTACTTCAACAGTGGAGAAATAAACATCAATAGCTGCAAAAGTTAAGGTAAAATTGGGCTGCTAGTTTTGTAGGCTACCTTTTGTATTGACCTAAAGCTGCAAATTTAATGAAAATCTATTGCCGTGTGTTGCTTAAAAGTGTAATGCCCAATCCCATGCAAGTCCCAACTTTAAACTTGGTTTTCAAATTTTTTTCGTGAGGTTTATTGCAAGTGTACCTAATTTCAGCAAAATCAAAAATGATAGGTAAATATGTTGGTTGAATTGACCTGGAATTACCCATTATGGTACTTAACCTCACGTACATGTGGATACAGACAACTTTTCAAGTGTGATATTTTTTATTGTGTTAAACTGCAGCAACTTATATGAAAAATTTCCACAACGATCGTTACCTGTCTGTTAACTTTAAAGTTAAAGATCCAAAATTAACTTGTATGCATTATAGCATTCACTAAGCTAATTTATTTATCCATTTTATACTTTATTAATACTCTTTTACCCCCAGAACTCTACCATTGGTCCGAACTAATTCGACATCGGCAATCACCGGACACGAATTTTTGTGTATATATTTTTGTCTTAATTCTCTACAAAAACCCGACTGTGACCAACCGAATGTTACTTCTAGCTTATCGTAGTATTAAAACCAAAAGAAACATTTTAAAGATCTGTTTCCAAAGCAATCCGAAGTCAAACTGTGCTTACAACTTCAAATCTTCTGGGGGCCCCCCCCCCGTGTAACGACGGACGCTACGACGGCTCAGGTGCTTGTAACGCCCCCGGTTTCCTGGTTTGACACGGAGATTCAGCTTAAGGTGTTGCAGTGATTATTGCGACTTTTACGGCATAAGCACAGCATGGGCTACAGTCCCAGCATGGGGGGATGGAGCGTCGGGTCCTAAATTAAAGGGGCCTAACCTTAATACTGCTGGTATTTCACTGCCACCAGCGATGGAAATTTAACCGTTTATCAAGAGCTAAACTAAAAATGGTCTACATATTTATTTACACTTAAACAGTTAATCAACTAGCAAACGAACTGAAGTTTAAAACTCCTGGTTTTATTTTAACAACAGAATGAAAAGCACACTTTACATTTAGTTTGCGCGAAAGCTTTTGAAATAAACTTATTTAAAAAGCAACAAGGTTTGAATTTACAATTTAGTAATTCACACGATTTTACTCCAAAACGACACTTGTGTTTTGAATAAACAATCAATTAAGTTTTAGACTAGGAAAAGCAATATTGAACGCTCGCTTGAGTCGTCTGCAAGATTGAACAGCCTTGGCTGGTTACAATCTATCAAACAGTATGTTTCAAACACGCATGAAAGATCAACCGTTTCACAGTTTTGTTTCTAAGTGATAAAACAGCCTTAAACCTCCCAGAGTTGCTGTTTCTAAGTCAACTCCTCAAATTATAAAAGCCTCGGCTACTTATAAAGTCCGTCTGGAGTGAATAACCAATGAATCCCACACAAAGATCAAACTGTCAGTTATTTGAATTAAAGTTTAAAACAAATAAGAAAAATATGGTTTTTAGAAAGAGAACCACTCTGACGTTATGGGGTGAAAGAACCTAAGATGCCGCTACAGGCGTCACCACCATAATATTCTCTAGCTAGAGAGTTTAAGTTAAAGTTTAAACTATAATTTAGACTTAGGGGGTCCTAAATTAAATTTTCAAAAGCTAACTACAAACATACGAACCACTGCCATTTTGCCCGGCATGGCATCCCACGGACATGGCGTCTCCACTCCCGACTGGCGTGACCCTTCTCTAGCTTGAGATCTGTGAGCTGTGCTAACGAGGGATTCTGGGGCTGGGGTTATATACACATTACCGGAAGTTGACGCGGACGCCGAGGATAGCTGCGGGGGTCTGATTGGCTGAGGGCCAGGAGAACAATGGAAAGTGGGAGGAGAAATCGGTTGAACAAAGGGACTGGGTGCAGAGCCGTTTGAAGGAGTAAAGACATGTAAAGACGGGCCTGTTTTGAGTTTTACTCAATTGAACATTGGAAAATAGGCCTTTGTTGTGAATTATTGACTATGGAATGAATATTTACATGTTTGCAACGTGAATAGGCTCTTGTTAAAGCTTGATACTTGGCTTTGGGTAATGCAGAAAGCATTACTTTTAAATTTTACAAGCTTTAGCTGAAAACTGCAGTGTTATACACCACAACTAGTTTGGCTGGGGAGGGGGGGCAAAAAGGGGGATTCGAAGTTTTTGCACAGTTTGACTTACAGAATTGCTTAAGAATTATTTTAGGTTTAATATTATATCACGCTAGCAGTAGCATTTGGTTGGGTCCAGTCGGGCTGAGAGGAGAACTAAAACACATATACACTAAAATTCATGTCCGATATAATACTGATGTCTAATTACTTAGACTAATGGCAGCGTTTCTGGAGGCAAAAGATTATTATACAAGGCTAAATAAATGAATAAATAGTCTAGCTTAGTTGTATGCTAAAACGCATAAAGTTAAATTGGAGGTTTAACCTTAAAGTTGAAGGACTATGTTTGATCTAAGTGGAAATTTTTTATAGTAGTTGTGATCGTTCAAACACAATAAAAAATATCACATCAAATTGTTCTCTGTAAAATCCTCGAGGTTCAGTACCTTTGCAGAGGAAGCGCCTCCTAAAATTCAACTAAGCTAGTGTTTGTGGGCTTTGTTAAAGCTTGTTTAATTTAATAGTAATGATTTATTTCATTACCCAAACCAAAGTACTAAGCTTTAACCAGAGCCTATTCAAGATGTGCATTTGTAAATATCCAATCAATAGTCAATTTCACATTGTAAAGGCCTTTCCAAAAGTTGAAGAGTTGAAAACTCAATTGGGGCCGTCTTTAGTCATTCCCTACTCTTTCAAACGGCTCTGCACCAAAACCCTTTGCCCTACCGACTTTCCCATTGTTCTCCTGGCCCTCCAACAATCAGACCCCTGTAGCTCTCCTACCCGTCCGCGCTGTGGTAGAGAAAATCCGCTGCTCCAGCATAAAAAGTCCCAGTTGCCCTCCCTCTACAGCTCAGTCAGCACAGCTCACAGATCTCTCAAGCTAGGAGGGTCACGTCCGTGGTTGCCATGCCAGGCAAAATGGTAGTGGTTGTAAGTAACTAGTTTCACTTTTAGAAGTTTATCTTTAGGACCCCCCCAATTCTAAATTTATAGTCTAAATTAAATTAACCTCTAGCTTGGAGTCTTTATGGTTGGTAAGACTTATCGGCATTGCTGGTCTTTATCACCATAATGTTAGAGTAGGCATCTCTTCCTAAAAAGCCAGTTTCATTCTTTGTTCATTTCTTAAATGTAAACAACGGGACGGTTTATCCTCGCGTGGAAAAATAACTGTTGGACGACTTGAAAACTACAGTTGTCAAATATAGTTGCAACTTAGCGGACGCGGGTCAGCTTGCTGGGTATTCCTGGATTGGAACCCAAGATAAAAATGCTTTTTCTAATCTAAATTAAGAGTGTTTTAAGAACAAACATCGTTGTTCTTGATTATTCTGAATTTCAATTGTAAATTCTGGTAAATTTTTTATTGCAAACTTGTGAAAGCTTGAGCTAGTGAACTAAATGTAAAAGTGTTTATTTTTCATTCTCTGATGTTTTAAAATAAAAACCTAGAGTTTTTTAAACCTCTGGTTCGTTCCCTAGCCGATTAATTGTTTTTAAGTGTAAATTATTATGTAGCCTTTTTAGCTTTATACTTCGTTTAAACAGTTAAATTAATCCACCATCGGTGGCAGTGAAATTACCGGTAACATTAAGGTTAGGCCTAGAATAGGACACCGACGCTCCATCCCCCAAGCCGGGACTGTAGCCCATGATGTGTTATTGAACGTAAAAAGTCGTTATAACCACAAAATCTGATGCTAAGAAGTACTCGTCGACCAATGATGTCGGGGGTGCTACAAGCACCTCAGCCGTCGTAGCGTCCGCCGCTACAACTTGGTGGCATCAACAGGTGCTGTTCTCGACAAGCGTTTCCCCTTTGCCATACTACCATGCCAAGTTTCTAGAAGGATGCAAGTCCAGTCCAACTAGATGTCTGTGGTCCCGTAAAATAAGGCCACGAAGCAGATGCCAGTGATCACGTAAACACGATCACGAAGCAGAAGTCGCCCCACCGTTAAAAACGGGCAAAACATTGCCTAGCAGCTCCAACAACTGCCGGCGCCAGGAAGCAGAAACTACCGCTTCAGTAACCAGTGATGTCCGCCCAACGTGAGACGGCCCAGTATCCCCAGTTTGAGTGAGGAGGATCGGCCCAGCAGGGAACCTAAGCTCGTCACATCACAGCAGTGATTTGTAGGTGTGCCAACCAAGGTCCCAGTGGATTAGACCGCCAGTGACGACCTACATCATAAATCAGTGCCGGACTTCCCGTACTACGGTGGAACAGGAAAGACAGACTGACAACACAGCGATTGTGTGTAAAAGGGTAAGTGTACATAGGATATGCTTAAAGGCCGCCAAGCCGAGTATTGTAGTTAAGAGCCTTCGTGTATTTTAGCTATTCACATACCAGAGTGCTAGGGGTCCTTGAAAGTGTATTTTTTATGTATAAACTTACTGGCTTTGGTAGAGAAGTTAAAGTAATTCGCTCTGTCCAAAAATTAACGTTTAAATTAATATGCGGCTGCATTTAATTTTGGTTTAAATATAAAAGCTTTGTTTTGAACCCGTTTAACGTTAAAAGCAAATGTCCGACATGGACGAACTAGACTAAATCATTCATGACTTGCCCAACAAAGACCTCAAAAAGGCTTGTTTAAACTTAGGATTTACTGTAAGTGAATCTAAAAGTGTACCAGTACAAATCTTACAAGCAGCCCTCAAAGACGGGAAACTTGACCTGACCGAATTCTCTGACGCATTAGCTAACGCTATAGAAAAGAGAGGCTACGATTTTAGCAAAAAAAGAACTAGCCGTAAAAGAAAAAGCGGAGGAGCTTAAATTAAGGGCCTTAGAAGTATCGGAAGGTGAAAAAAACGTGCCCATAAACTTGCCCTTAAAGACCAAACCGCCCAAATTAACGATCGTGCTAATGCTATGGAATTAGCCAAACTAGACAAACAGCTTGAATTTACCAAAGGCTACAAGCTACAAATGTTACGCTGCTCCAAACGGAGTTAACGGCGCTCCCCCAGCTCAACCAAATCCAGTAGTAAAACAGGGTAAAGTTGCTGATGTTGTTCGCCTAATGAACAAGTGGACGCCCAAAACAGAAATTAATAGTTTCTTAAAGACTTTTGAGAGAATTATGATTAGCCAAAATTCCCAGGGACCAATGGACAACCGCGTTGTTACCATTAATGGGAGAAGTGTTAGTCAAAGTTTGCGACCAGCTTTCCGACACGGAAATGCTTGACTATGATGTAGTTAAAATTAAATTACTTGCCCGATTTGTCCAGACCAAAGAGTCATTACAAACGCAATTTCGTTCACTCGAGAAAGACCAAGAAATGCAGTACCACGACTACGCATTTGAGTTGGAAACTTTGTTTTCCAGATGGCTAGATTTAGCTAAATTTAATCGAGATTTTGACAAGCTAGTTAATCTAATGCTCTTAGAGCAATTTTACAAATCTTGCCTCAACCACCTCAGAAAGTGGATCCCCGATCAAATTAAGACTGGTACGTTGGCCGAAGCAGCCCAACTGTGTGACGAGTATACCACTCGAAACAAGCAGATTGCTACAGAAACTGCCACTCGTGCAGCATAAACACAGCCCATAGCTGCAACGTCAAACCAAAATTCTAAACCCTCTGGTCAACAACGTGGTCACAACCGTAACCACAACACGACAGCTAATCCGGCCGAATCTGTCGATGTGAACGCAGATAACCCGGGAGGGGACTCTTGCCATAAACGATAGTCCTATTGTAAAAACTAACACTAATCAAGATAGAGTTAGGCTTTGCTACGTGTGTAATTCTCCCCAACATTTTTGTAGTGAGTGCCCCCAAGCCGGGACTGTAGCCCATGCTGTGTTATTGAACGTAAAAAGTTGTAATAACCACAAAATCTGATGCTAAGAAGTACTCGTCAACCAATGATATTGGGAGCGCTACAAGCACCTCAGCCGTTGTAGCGTCCGCCGCTACACCACCACTCAGAGCTCTAAGCTACCCTGCCCGTCCGCGCCGTCATGCCTACTTCCGGTAGTGACAGCCTGGCCGGTCTGAGTCAGTTTCTCCTCAAGAGATCCCTCTCCCCCCCCCCCCCCCCCCAGGTCACTCTCCTACGGGTCCGCCCTCCACTCCTCCCTTGCTGCCATGCAGCTGGTATAAAATAGACCTACAAGGCTGCATCTACAGCATTGCTCACTGATCTCAAAGGCTAGAGGTTGCTACGCCAGTCGTAGTGGAGATGTCCCCCAGGGTCCGCATGTTGCCATGCCAGGCAAGGTAGCAGTTCGTTGGTAACTAGTTTAAATTTTTTGAAAGTATTCTTTTGGACTTCAATTCTAAATTTATAGTTCTTAATTCTAAACTTTTAACTTTGAGAATGATTATGGATATAGTTTGTTCCACATTATGTTTTCAGAAAACTGACTGGATGAAGACTCGTTTCCTTGCACTAAGAGCGCAAAAATATGTGAAAATCACACTTGTAGACTTTACGCAATTACTGTTAGAGTTTACGAATGGGATGTTTACGGATTTTTTGCACTTGTAGTGGAAGTAAACGTGGCATCATACAGTCAGTTTTCTGAAAACATAATGTGGAACAAAGTATAGTTAACCGCCATCGGCATTTCTGGCCTAGAACGTCCATAACTTAAGGGTTTAAGGTCCCCTTCCTAAAAACCGGCTTTTATTTCTTATGTTGAACACAGGTTCATCTAAATAATCAAAATGGTTTAAATCGTAGAGCTTAGACGTCTTTTGGGTTGTGTACCAGGTTTACCATTTAAGGTAGTTTGATCTTTAGCAGTGGCTTTTGAAACATACCTTAGACTATTTTACTAATGTAAGGTGCATTCTGTAATCTAGAGAGTCCGGTGACTCAAACAACTTTTCTAATCGAAATTTTATTGTAGTGTATGAACTTTTAACTCTTTCATTTATCCGATTTTTTTGTAAATCGTTGTGTGCTTTATTTTCAAAGCTTTCAAAGAATCATTTTGTAACATAGTGTTCCAAATGTTGTGTAAAGTTAAACATGTTTTATTAAAAAACCAAGCGTTGTTTTAAACGACAGTCTGACTTCGTGTAGATTTAATTGTATGAGTAAATAATGAAAAATCAATTTTATTTAACTCCAAGCCTGCAATTAAACACCCATCGTGTATTTTGTGCATTTAATAATCCACCAGAGTGCTAGGGGTAGAAGGTGAATCTTGTGTTTAACCTACGGGTTGTTTAGAGAAATGATTAAATTTGTGCTCTAGTCTAACTTAACAGTTTAATTATTTTGCGGCTGCAATTTAATTTTTCTTATTTAAAAAAAAATCATGTAAAATTTGTTTCTGCTTGAATTAACGTTAAAATTTCCAAAAAGGAAAATTTACAAGAAATACTCGAAGGTATTCCAAACAAGGACCTCAAGAAGGCCTGTTTAAATCTTGGCCTAAATGTAAGTGAAGTAAGGCAAGAATCCGTTAAAATTCTCACTGTCACTTACGAAGTCGACAAAGTTACATTAACCGATGTGTCAGACGCTCTAGAGAGCGCCGTTGAAAAGCGTAACACAGCTATTCAAAACAAAAAAGAATTAGCTCTTAAAGAAAACGAATTGTTTCTAAAAGCCGAAGAGTTGAAACTTAAAGCTTTAGAGCTAGCAGAAGCAAATAAAGTACGAGCGGAGGCCGAGAAAGTTGGGGCTCATGAATTAATGTTAGATACGGAGGCGCAAAGTAGCGATGCCGCTAGAGCCCTAGAAATCCGTAAAATCTAACGTGAACTTGATCTAGCCAGTAAACAAATTGAGTTAGCAAAATTACGATCAGCAAGTGGTACTTCAAGTCCAGTGTCTGAAATGTGTAGTGTTAGTTCCGGACCTAAGACCGGAAAGGTTTCTGATGCAGTTCGTTTAATTAACAACTGGGGACCGAAATCGGAAATTAACTCCTTTTTTAAAATATTTGAGAAAACCATGTAAACTTAACGTATTTTAAAGTCAGAATGGGTTGTCGGTTTACAACCTTTATTAGGTGAAATTTTGGTTAAAGTTTGCGACCAAATGAACGCAGTAGACATGCATAATTACGATCTAGTTAAAGTAAAACTACTAGAATGGTTTGTGCAGACTAAGGAGTCAGTACAGGCGCAGTTTAAAAGTTTAGAGAAAGAACCCGAACAACTTTTCCACGAGCACGCTGTAAACGAGCGCCAGCGAAAAACGCCTGTTTTTCAAAAATGAAATTTTTTTTCTCGAGGCACCCAAATGCCTCGCCGAGGCATACCTGGCCGTTTTCACAATAATGGTCCGATTTCCGCAAACTCTTCGACATTTAATAGCCTGTCAAAATACAAGACTCTTGGGGAAGCCCAAATCCGGACTTTCCACCAGGAAGAACCATAAAACTACGTTTGAAGATCACCTCAAACTCACTACATCGCACCTTCATCATGGCCGCCATTATAAAATTCTGTATTTCTGTATCTTCATTTTATTCTTTTCGTTTAGGGCAAAAAGCCCAAACATATTAGCTTAGTGTATTGTGTGAGGCTTGTACAGACAACCATTTTTAAGTGTGATATTTTTTATTGTGTTTGTCGGCCGCAATCCATATGGAAAATTTCCACAACGATCGAATTTTAACTTTAAACTTTTAAACGTTAAATGTTCTCTGTAACTTAATGCGTTATAGCATTCAATTAAGCTAATTTATTTAACCGCATTTATACTTTATTTATATTCTTTTACCCCCAGAAACGCTACCATGTGTTCAAACGTATAAACGCATTACGACCTGGCATTCTACCGGACACGAATTTTTCAGTGTATATATGTTTATTTTAGTTCTCCTCTGGACCTGACTGTGACCTACCGAAATCTGCAAATAGCTTGATCTACTATTAAACACTAAAAGAATTCTTAAAAAGATCTGTTCAAACCAAATCCGAAAGTCAAACTGTGCAAAAACTTCGAATTCCCCATTTTTGCCCCCCTCCCCAGCCAAAACTAGTTGTGGTGTTTAACACTACAGTTTACCGTTAAAGCTTGTTTAATTTAATAGTAATGTTCTAAGCATTACCGAAAGCCAAGTAATAAGCTTTAACAAGAGCCTAATCACGTTGCAAACATGTAAATATTCAATCCGTAGCCAATAATACAAAATAAAGGCCCATTTCCGAAAGTTCAATTGAGTGAAACTCAAAACAGGCCGATCTTTTTCCGTTTTACATGTTCCTACTCCTTCAAACGGCTCTGCACCCAGTTCCTTTGTTCATCCGACTTCTCCTCCCACTTTCCATTGTTCTCGAGGCCCTCAGCCAATCAGACCCCCGTAGCTACCCCGCGAGTCCGCGCTTACTTCCGGTAATGTGCATAAAACCCCAGCCCCAGAATGCATAGTTAGCAGAGCACAGCTCACAGATCTCAAGCTAGAGACCGGTCACGCCAGTCGGGAGTGGAGACGCCATGTCCGGAGAATGCCATGCCGGGCACGATGGTAGTGGTTCGTATGTTGTAGTTTAGCTTTTGAAAGTTTAATTTAGGACCCCCATATTCTAAATTCTAGTTTAATTGTAAACTTAACTCTCTAGCTAGGGAAAATTATGGTGGTGACGCCTGTAGCGGCATCTTAGGTTTCTTTCACCCCATAACGTCAGAGTGGTTCTCTTCCTAAAAACCAAATTTTTCCAGTTTATTTTAAATGGATTTTTAATCTAAACTAAATGACGGTTTGATCTTTGTGGAAGGCAAATTGAAACAAACTGATGCCTAAGTGTAAAATTGCCGGGCTTTTTATTACTTAGAACAGTTCTCGAGGGAACTAAGGGAGGTTGATCTTTTTGTGCTTGGAAAACTTAGAAACATAACTGTGGACGGTTGATCATAAGAAACATACTGTCAGATAGACTACTATCAGTTGCGGCTGTTTAGTCTTGCGGGTGTCTCCGGGAGCACTCATGATTTACTTTTTCTAATGTGAAAATTTAAAACTTATTCAAACCAAGTGTGTTTGTCTGAATTTATGAAATACTAAGTGTATATTCAAACTTGCTACTTTATGTAAATGTAAACTTGTTGCCTATTTAAATAATTGGTATTCAAAAGCTTTCGAAGCAAACTATAATGTAAAGTGTACTTTCATTCTCTGTCGCAAAAAAAATAAAACCAGGAGTTTTAAGCTTCAGTCGTTTGCTAGACTTGATTAATTGTATTTTAGTGTAAAATTAAATATGTAGCCCATTTTTAGATTTTAGCTAGTTGAACAGTTAAATCCACCGTTGGTGGCAGCGATACCGACAGTTTAAGGTTAGGCCCCTTTAATTAGGACCGGCGCTTCATCCCCCATGCTGGGACAGTGTCCATGCTGTGTTGTATAACGTAAAAAGTCGTCATAAACACGTAGAAACCTCAAGCTGAAACTCCACGTACACCAGGGAAACCGGGGGCGTTACAAGCACCTAAGCCGTCGTAGCGTCCGCCGTTACAACGCGTTCGAGTTGGAAACGTTATTTTCTCGATGGTTGTCGTTAGCTGGTGTCAACAATAGTTTCGACAAGTTAGTTAATTTATTCCTCTTGGAACAATTCACTAAAGCGTGCCCGCTAGCTCTCCGGAAGTGGTTGCCTGACCAAGTCAAAACTGGGATGCTGCAAGAGGCACTAAGTTGTGTGACGAGTACACAACCCGTACAAGCAAATTTCTGCTGATGTTGCTTCCAAAACTAACAAAGTACAAACTGGTGCACAGCCAGGTGGCCAGGCTTCTAAAGCCCCATCCAACTTTCGTGGTGTAATAAAAATCACCAAACCATAGCTAAACCGGCTGGTTCTATGGACACTAAACGTGACTCCACTGTTGGGGATTCCGCCAGCAGCAACAATGCTAATAAAGCATTTGATCAACCACGTAAGCCCTGTGGAGACGGCACATGTTTTTTTTTTTGTAAACGTCTCAGTCATGTGATCCGTGATTGTCGTGCAAGTGAAGCACACTTTGCTTCTAATCCAGAGTCTAAACCCGACTCAGTCTAGCTGTAATTTTATTCGGTCAACCTCCTGAACTTGTCCTATCTAAACACATCCATGAGTGGAGTGTAAACGGTGCTAAGTGGTTAGTGCTAAGAGACACTGGGTCAACAACCCATGATGTCATCTCCAGAGATTTGGTTAAACCACACCAATTCACGGGTGAATACACCCACTGTAGCAACGCTCTCACAGAGCAGACTACAGCTCACGCCATCGCAAAGATCGATGTGCAGACGCCATTTGGGCCTTTTTATCTAGAGGCCTTGGTTTCCGACCACATGGGAGATCATTTTCAGATGCTCCTTGGTATTCTTTCCCAGACTGTTCTGGAAGAACTGGGATTAAAACCGTTACCCCCGTTTGCTAACGCAGTTACACGTTCCCAAACACGTAGTGAACAACAACTCCCGATTGTTAAACCAAATTATCGTGAAGTAGCATCCAGTAGTGATGACGGTACAGACAGTGAATCTGACCAGCGTGTGGTTACTCAACGAGCAGTGACAGAGGGTTTTATCAATCCTAAAGCAGATAGTTTAGATACTGCTATTCTAGGGCCCCAGACAGAACAGTTTTCAAAATTGTTAAATATTGATAAACCCACGTTTGCCAAATTGCAACTTGCATGTCCAACCTTAACTCGGTGTTGGAAAACTGCTGAACTCCCTGTCGAGCAGCAGGACGAAAACAAACAGTTTTTCGTTGACAAGGGATTGCTTTTTAGAAAACCCTTTCGTACTTCAGGTAAGCCGTTAATAGAGACAGCTAGTGCTTCCTGAAGAGTGCCAAAATTTTGTCTTATACACAGCGCATGCAAATGCATGGGCAGGCCATTTGGACAGGTCAAAAACAAAAGATCGAGTGTTGACTAATTTCTATTGGCCACATTGCTTCACCGGCATTGAACAATACGTGCAAACCTGTCTCACGTGCCAAAAGACTGGCAAAACGGGACACAAATTTGTTGCTCCCATGGTGCTCGTGCCCATGGATGGTGAGCTGTTCAACACATTATTGACATTGTTGGGCCCATCAAGCCTACTAGTAAGGCTGGTTATAAGTATATTCTTTCATTGCTTGACCCTGCAACAAAGTTCCCGTAAGCTGTTCCCCTTAAAGAGGCTAACAGCCAAAGTGTAGTGGATGCACTTTTGTTGCAAATCTTTTCCCGACTAGGATATCCAGGAGAGCTCCAGTCTGACCTGGGCTGACCGTTCATCTCTGAACACACCACGTTGAATCAAGTGTGGAATCAAGTGTATCAATTCCAGCGTCAATCACCCCAATCAAACAGCGTCGAACGCTTCCACCGCACACTAAGGGCAGTGTTGCGTGCAGTATGCCATGAGCATTTTGAAGACTGGAAGAGGTGCTTACCAGGAGCAATGTTTGCTCTTCGAACTGCTCCACATGAGAGCACGGGCTTCACTCCAGCTGAGCTTGTTTACGGCGGCAACATCAAAGGCCCACTGGAGCTGGTCAAAAGCCAATGGATATAGCTAAACGTTCATCCATCTTTTCTTGAATACATCTTGGACTTGCTCCAAAGATTTAAATATTCCCGTGAACTTGCACTTGAGAATATAATTAAAAGTCGGGTTAAAAACAAATCCTATTATGACGCAAAGGCAGTGGAACGTAAGTTCAAGGAAGGAGACAAGGTTCTGGTCCTTAAACCTTCCAGGGCCAATAAATTAGATATTTATTGGGATGGCCTGTGTGAAGTCTTGAAGAGATTGTCTGATACAAACTACCTTATCAAGAAATCGTTTGGTGTTCATAAAGAAACCATTTATCATGTAAACCTTCTCAAGCCATATCTGCCTAGAGAAGGAGCCACTAATTATTCTTTCTCTGACGCACGTGAAACGTCCCCCCCCCCCCCCCGACCATGTCTGGACAGGCCAGCCTGGTGATGGCCACCATACTTCTAAGGAAGTCATGGGCCTTTATAAAAAAAATTAGGCTCCTTAACCGAAATGCAGAAGATTGACCTCCTCAAAGTTTTTGACAAAGTGGATGGTGTTTTCTCCACTTTACCAGGTCGCACAGACCTTGTTACACGTGATGTGGAACTAATTGATTCTAACATTAAACCCTACAAATATTATCGCCATGCGAAATTTGAGAGGGATTTAATTGTTACCGAGATTCAAGGGATGCTGGATCTTGGCTTGATTGTTGAGACTGACTCTCCTCACGGGGGTCACCAATGATCATTGTTCAGAAGGAAGATGCAAGTCCTCGTCCGGTAGCTGACTACCGTGAAATGAACAATAATACCGTAACTAAAGACTATCCAATTCCTAACATTGAGGAGTGTATAGAACGAGCAGCCAAATGGAAATACATCTCCATTTTCGACCTGAACAGAGGCTTCTGGCAGGTTCGACTCACACCACAGGCTTCTTTAGCAGCCACCATTACTACCCCTATTGGGAAGTACGCCCCACTCATGATGAACATGGGAATGAAAAACGCCCCATTTTGTTTCCAAAAACTTATGGATGGCATCACACGTGGAATGGAGGAATTTGTTACCCCATTTCAAGACGACACCGCTGTTGGAGCCAAAACGTGGCAACATCTTGACAATGTCCACTCTTTCCTCCTTGCAGTCAAGAAGGCCGGGCTCACAGTAAATGCAAAAAAAATAGCAGGTTGCTTGTAGCAAGGCTACCTTCTTGGGTCATGAGGTAGGAAATTGGTCCTGCACCCCTTCAGAAGTAAAAGTTTTGGCTGTGCAAAAGTTTGCCAGGCCACAAACTTAAGAGACGTTAGATCTTTCCTTGGCTTGGTAGGGTACTACCGAAGGTACATC
Source organism: Lithobius niger (assembly GCA_023313725.1). Classification (NCBI taxonomy): domain Eukaryota; kingdom Metazoa; phylum Arthropoda; class Chilopoda; order Lithobiomorpha; family Lithobiidae; genus Lithobius; species Lithobius niger. The sequence goes on along the minus strand of JAHWFP010093822.1, from coordinate 2,441 downwards.
AAACGGTACTCTGAAATCTGTGCTAGCCTCAGACTCCTTGGAAAAGGAAGCCCCAGATCCCGTTTTGTGGCTGAGGGCTGTGTCTGATTGGCTGAGGGCCAGGAGAACAATGGAAAGTGGGTGAAGTCTGTTTGACAAAGGGACCTGGTGCAGAGCCGTTTGAACGAGTAGGGACATGTAAAGATAGGCCAATTTGAGTTTTACTCAAGTGAACTTTGGGAAAAGGGCTTTACGTTGAATTATTGACTATGGAATAAATATTTACATGATTGCAACGTGAGTAGGCTCTGGTTAAAGCTTAGTACTTTGGCTTGGGTAATACATAAAGTATTACTATTAAATTTTACAAGCTTTAACTGAAAACTGCAGTGTTATACACAACTAGTTTTGGCGAGGGGGGGGGGGAGGATTCGAAGTTTTATGCGCAGTTTGACGTTCGGATTGCTTTGGGAACAGATCTTTATAAGTATCTTTTGGTTTTAAGAGTGGGACAAGCTAGTAGTAACGTTCTGGTGGTCACAGTCGGGTTTAGAGAACTAAAAGAAACGTACACTAAACTTCGTGTCCGGTAGAATGCCGATGTCTAATTACTTAGGACTAAAGGCAGCGTTTCTGGGGGCAAAAGATTATTATAGAATGATAAAATTGGTTAACCCTTCGCGCGCCACATTTTTTCTACAAAAAACCTTCCCAAACCACCATTTCCTAGGAAAAATGTCAAGCGCATACATCGTTCGCTTAAAATAATCATTAAAAATCATGTAATTTACCTTTTTGAGTAGAATTTTTTGTGTTAGGAAGAAAACAAATGCGTCTATCTGGTGGCAGTTGTATTATTGTCAATATAGGCCTACATAAATTATTAAAAAAATCGTAAACACAAAAAAAGCATGAAAATTACATGAAAATGCATGTTTACTATTGTAAAACTTATTTTGAGCATGGTCTATGGGTGGTAGAATCGTTATTGGCAATATAGCCCTAAAAAAAAAAAATGCATGAAAGGTAGATGTTTACTTGTAAAACTAATTTTTAGCATGGTCTATCTGTAAAACTAGCCTAATTTTTAGCATGGTTTATCTGATGGTAGATTGTTATTCTTTATATAGGCCTACAAAAAAGTGTCATACACACAAAAAAAACATGAAAGTTACTTGTTTACTTATAAAACTAATGTTTTAGCATGGCCTATCTGATGGTAGATTGCTGTTGTCTATATAGGCCTACAAATATTACAAACAGTTCATAAACACAAAAAAGGCTTGAAAAAAATTACAGGTGTACAGCTCATTTTGAGCTTATCTGTCGTAATGCTTCTATGTGTGGTACACTTTGAAGCACTCTTTTAATACACAAAGCAACTTTGCAGTCTGTGCATTCAAATTTGCTTTCATGTCGCAGCTTTCTTGATGTGCAAACAACACATTTATGAAAAGGTTGCTTTTTGAGGGCACCTTTTTCTATGACTGACGGGAAATGTCGCTCAACAAGACGAAGCAAAGCAGGTCCAGCTGGTTGTCTCCCACTTCTGGGTGAAGAAAAGCTTTCACGTGCGAACTGAATCAAGTCTTTCACAAGTTGCAGTTGAAACTGATGTTGTGAAGATGGTTTGGCGTTACTTAGTTTGTACAAAACATAAGCGTTCACAAGGCACATAACTAATACATGAAAAAATAGTTTTATCCACCATTTCAATGTACGTCTTTTCAGTGGGTAGTACTGTAGCAATTGGTCATTTCGGTCCACTCCTCCCATGTTAGCATTGTACTGCAGTACACACTTTGGCTTGATTGTGGCCTGTGCGTTGCTACTAGCTGCCACTTCGGCTGTAAATCTGGTGGTCAGCATAAGGACATCACGCTTATGCCAATTCAGTGCAAGCAACAGCCCCCTACGCTGAAAAATTACATCTCCTTTCTTCAGTTTTTCTTTGCAAGTTCTACTTTCGGCATATTTTTCCGATTTGGCATCACAGTGCCAGTAGCATGTGTGAGTTGCTCGTCATACAATTCATCACACAATGCAGGGCTAGAGTACCACCTATCCATGAACACATGGTACCCTTTTTTAACAGGCTGTCTGTCAGTTGCAAGACAACAGCATGTGCATGGCCAATTTCGCCAGTTCCATCACCTCTTACAGTATTTACTGTACCTTTACCCGTGTAAATCATTACATTCCAGGCATAAGCAGTTTTACTGGCACACAAAACGTACAGTTTCGGCCCAAACCGTTCTGGTTTTTGTGGATTGTACACTAAAACTGGGAATAAATACAGACATAATAAATTATTTGAATACACTAATATCACCTCCAAAAATGTTTCTACAACAGTCCACTTAAATTTTCGAGGAAGATAACACCGTTCCTCTTCTTCAGAAAACCACATCACAGCAGAGAAAGTTCGTTCGATGTGCGCTTACTCCATGTTGCACTTTAAA